>JAVHNF010066489.1:0-11701 GCA_034783455.1 Micropsitta finschii | reverse complement strand
CTCACTGCTCAAATGGTAGGAATTTCCTCTTAAATCCTATACTCCTTAAATCTATAGCTCATAGCTCTATATATACTATGTATTTACTATATATACACCATATATACTGTATATATACTATAATTTATCCTCTTGTATGCTCTTTGTACTCACCCATACTAAGTTTTTCTTCTACTCACTGTCCTTTAGCTTCAGTTACTTCTCTTTGCACCCTTCCGTAGTTACAGTGTCAGTGAAGCTGGTTTAGCCTCCCACCAGACAGGTTTTCCAGCCTCCTGGTTATTCCCAGCCCTATGCTGCCCTTACTTTCAGCACAGACTGGGGTTGTTATTTCATTCTTCTTATGAAGGCGGCTGCCCAGAGCTATACCCAACATTTCGCATGAGATGTTTCCTTAAGCACCTGGCTGGGCAGTATGGCTCCAATGCTCCCCTCTTCCCTGGAAAGGGTTGCACTGATAGCACATCCAACTCAAACTTCCTGTGACTCAACTACAGCACCCCGGCTTTCACCTCCTCTGAACCCTTTGTCTTCAGTTCATTGCCAACATGTTTATTATTTCTCCCTAAATGCAGCAAGATCTTATCTTCTGCAGTATTATATTTCATGTCACTTCTGCTACTGCGATTATTCCTTTCTCCCCGTGGAGACCCAATCCCACTCTTTATATATGATGTTCTCCAACTCCAGGTCATCAATATACCCCAATATACCCCTGCATTGACACTTGGTGAAAAAATTAATGCAACTTGGTTGCCAGATTTATTTTTATGAAATTCTGCCAAGAAAACTGCCTCAAATACATTATTTCTTTTCCCCACATAACTCACTGCTGTTGCCTTATTCGATAGTTCATTTCCCATGTTAAATAATTGTAGAAGAATTAAAATATGATTAAAAATAAAAAATATAAATGCCCAATAAAGTGGGCAAAGATTAAAAACCCGTGTATTTTCTATCTATAAATACAGTTACATTATAAAAGGGAACAACCCTGCTTGTCTGTCTCAAGTCGTCGTTGCTGGTTTGCGTTGGGTTTTTTTCTGTTGGTCTTGGCCTGCATCTATTTAATAATTCTTTCCCTCAAAATCTGTACTGAATATCTTTTAGTATTTGAGGCTGGATTGACAAGGGGGTAGGTATTAAAATCCCAAACCACTGCCTTCTTAGATATAGGTGCTTACATTTGCTTTTCATTAACCACACATTGAATTCCCAAATTCAATAGCTTGAATCAAAGTTCTAATAAAAATCATGACCAAGAATTTAATGTGTGGGTTTTTCTTAGTTTTGTGAGACAGAAACAGAGATGAAACAGCTTCCTTCTATAACTCTCCTATTGGTGTTACACGTGCCAGCTCTGCCTTCATTAACCAAAGCAAAAGGAACAGCTGAGGTAAAAACCTGTGTTTAAAGAAGTAATCAATATTATAAATCAGAAAGATATTTATGAGAGTGGGTTTTAAGTTCTAATAACTCGTTTCCAAGAGTTCTTAATTAAATCTGCTAACTGACACAAAACCAGTATCCTTTACTTGGCTAGACTTTACTTTGAGCTGATGCTGCATGCTCCTGTAGTGAGGAGATGACTTCAAACCAGCAATGTCTAACTGAGACCCTTCAAGTGTTTTCCACATTTGGGCCATGACTGCTCCTACCCCTCTCTCCAAATAATCCCTTAAATACAAGTTTCATGAATTGCTTTGTCAGATGCCGGTTGCAATTTCTCCTGGGAAACACACAAGGTGATGTTAATCTCCCAAGATATTGGGAGATTACAAACCTAATCCCTCTGGGGATGAAAAAATTAACCAACAGAAAACATCCTGATTTTCTCTTCAATCCTCATATGAAGCTGGTTACATGGAAGAGAGCACCCCATAGGTCTGTTGCCTTCTGACATATGTTTGTTACATCCTCCTTCTGCATTAAGCTGCCCCGTATTTGTGACTCTACAGCTATGGACTGTGCATGCTTTCTCCATTCCCAAACAGGCTCATGGGTTTGGAGGCATCTTACTGACTAAATACAGCAAGAAAAATCTTATTTCCATCTCTTTGGATCAGATCTAATGCTGGGAACTAAAAAAGCAGGTAGGAAAGAAAGAGAAGCTGCAGCAGCTGAGGACAGAACTCCAAGCCAGGATTATCCAATATGACCACAAGCGATTCTGTTAAGCTAATAAAATCTGCAGGAATGCTAAGCAAGGCAAAGCACTCACACAACTCATCAGTCAACAAACTGGCACCAATCCACCTCTCTGGTAACCCACCGTACAACCTTCTCCAAGCTCCCAGTTCACTGTCAGAGCAACGTGGTGGACAAGCGCACTTGGACCCTTCTCCATTCCCTCTGCTCTCCCACAACGGCCTCATCAGCCAGCATCGGGACGTTAAAGGCGGGCACACACATGCCTGGCTGCCAGTATTCATTAGCAAGGACTCAACACACTTGCAAAGCAAGGAAAACCAGGCTCACTGAGCTCAGCACCCTTTCTTGGGGGTGCTCAATGCCTCTGAAGATCAGACTCTCGGGTACTTGCTGCATGAAGACATGAATAGAGCTTTCTCGCTGTCCTTACGGGAGACACTGGCAGCATTGTTAAAGCACAAGCACAGTTAAAGCCCAAGCACAACCAAGTCTAACGTGGCTGAAAATTTGGCAGCTCCACGCTGGCCTTTTTGCTTCAGCGTGATCAAACGGCAGCATTGCTCACCCAGTGTGCAGGGCATGAAAGGATTAGCCGCCTTCCCCCACCAAGCAGGTGAGCCCAAACCCTTTCCAGTTTGCTACATGTCAGTTTACAAGTAAAACATAAGGTATAAATGCAGCTATTGTTAAGGTGAAGCAGCCATCCTGACTGGGGAGTTAGATTAGCAATTTACCCTTTGTAAAAGGATTAGCAGAGCCCTATTGTTTCAGTGTTTATTTATCAATTTGCATTTTTAAAAGGGGGCATATATCTGACAAAGGCCCACGTTCTCCATGTACCCTGGGCCCTGAGGTTTTCTTCCGATTCTCCACTGCCAAAACCTATCGGGGCAATTTACAGACCAGAAACCAAGGGGAAACCAACTTTTTTGGCACTGCTACTGCTCACACATTTTGCAGGGCTGGCCAGGAGTTGTGAGTCCTCTGCTGAAAGCAACTGCTGGGCAGGTAGATCAAACACCAGGGCTGGTTTCCCACTTTTCCCCAGGTAGCTGAGTTGAATACACAGCTCCTTACAGCCCATTTACTGCAGGTTATAAGCACATGAGGTGCAGCACCCACTCTGTTGCAGGTCGCTCCCTTACACGGATCACAGGCACCAAAACAACAGAGCCTTAGGATGAAGCACTTTTGTAACTAGCACTGATTCCATGCTTCCAGTTTTTGAAGCCCATCGGATAATTCATACAGCTTTCACTCGGCTCACAAAAGCCTGTTTTTTCACTGACAAGCATGATGGTGAAGAGATTACTTGGCCCATTAAGCACAGAGGTTAGCACCAGTGCAGCAGATCTTGGCATCCCAACATCTCCAGCGGGTCCTCAGCTTGGGTTGTATTGGGCGCTTACCAGGTCTTTGGGCACCTTGTAAATGAGCATATATTGCTGTGAGGACTAGTTCAGAGTCTGCACGCCGCAGGGACTCTCACTGGAGTTCAAGTTGAGTGAAGAGATTTCACACAGAGCTGTTCGCAGCATGGGAGCAGGGGAAGCGCTGCTCGTCCCAGCGTGCTCCTCCGCCAGGAGCACGGGCTGGCCATTTGGCAGACAGCAGCTGCTCACTTGGATTAGGTAAAAATGCCTTCGGTGGAGGGAACGGGGATGTTGTGGAAGGTGAGTGAGAGAGCAGAGCTTTAATTAAAGTGATGCCAGCGCAGCCCCGCATCCCGCTCTTTCATAAGACAGAGATTTAAGAAGCTGTTCTTTTAAACCGTAAAAAGCAGTTTAGGGGACGAACAAGCATCCAGCTGTCCTAAATTACTTTCCTACTCCCCCAGGACCCAGCAGCAAACTATAGCAGGCATTTTACAGGCATATGATTTATTTCCACAGAGTAACGTACAGGTATTGCGTTTGACCCATAAAATCCCTCTACGGCTGGGGGCCTACACATCCAAAAGCCTTCTCCCAGCCCAGGCTCTACCACCACAGCTGTGTTGGAGCAGGACCTCCATTCAGGAGAGGGGGAGAAACAACTGCAGGGTGTTCTCTGGCTTTTTGTAACTCCCTCCACCCACCCATTTCTTTTTCTCTTTCCCAAACAATTCCAGCTTGTTGATCATCAGGCATCTCACACAGGCAGTTCATTTTTCCTGCTCATGGGGGAAATGAGGAGGCTCTGGTGGGACATGCTGTAAAGAGCTTAAAATATGTTCTGTGCTGCTGGCTTATTGCAGATACTCTGATTCATGGTCAAAAAGGGAGGACAGGAGTGGTCTCGATTAAGGACATGAATTTAGGAATCACTGAGGCGCACATAAAGCAAGCAACAGGCACTTAGCTCTGGGGATCATCATGTGCAGACATTTAATAAAAGAAAATTATTCCCCCCCCCCCCCCCCCGCGCATACATTAAAGGAAGGGAGAGTGCTGTTTCAAATGCAAGGGGCAGACCCTGTCCCACAGAGCTTACAATTTACATTTAGATTAGCACAAGTAGCAGTAACATTGCAGGGAAGGCGGATAAGGGTTACAACAACAAAACCTTGGGGCTGGCCTACATTGTAACTTAACTAATTAGGAAAAATGAAATGTTTCTAGTTAATAAATCAGTGCTATTGACATTTCCATAAATTTGAGGGAGGTACACAAATACCTGTGGGATAAACTCTTTGATTGGATTTAGCTGTTCTACTCTCTAGAGTAATGGCTTTCAATCAACAGCATTCAAGATCTGCTTTAAAGATATGTGAAAGGTATCTTAAGATGTAACAAGCCTATTCCCTAAACTTACATTCACTGTATATCCCTGAATACTTCTGGTGGGCAGGAAAGAATAAATCATGTAATATTGCAAGCAATTGCTCTAAAATGGCAGATGGGGAAAAGATTTCTTCCTCTTCTTTCTCAACTGAGAAAACTGATTACCACAGCCTCGTGGATTAGGGCTGGAAATCTCCCAGACCATGGAGCTACTCTATAGTAGCTCTCTATAGGAGCTGGACTAACCAGGCTGGCCACTGGTGAGCCCTCCAGTGCCTGTAAACACCAACCTACATATGGATGCTGCAAACTTGCAAGCAAGTCTTCGTATCAGATCTCCAGAGGCCTCAGCCATCTTTTAGACTGGACTAGCGTGGCTGTTACCAGCAAATATCTAATCATACCTCAACATAGCAACAGCCCACACACATTCACCTATCACCAGGTGCCATGGCTACAACACAACACACCGCAGCAAAGCAATGGCACCACCACCGTGCTTCTATCGTGTTGTACGCACCTCCCTTCACAAGGCAGCAGCATGCTCTGGGAAGGCAGTGGTGTTGGTGCACACAATTAGTCACAGCTCTTCCCATAACGTAGTCCCTCTTTCTTTTGATTTGCCAAGGTTTCCCTCTCAATATGGAATGGGAGAAGTGATTGCAACCCTCCAATACCTCTTGACACTCCTCCAAATGATGGTGATAGCAGCCCAAGTTCCTTCTGTGAAGACAACTGCCAGTGCCAAGAACTGTAGTGAAGTCTAGTTTCTGTCCAGCTCGACGTACATGGTTTGATACTGTATGTGGAATGACTACCAGGCATGGCTGAAATGAGAGCTGTGTAAACATGTCTGAATATGCTGCCTGATCCAAAGAAGAATAGAAGGAAAAGTCAACTACTTAGCACTGAGAATGTCTTCCCATTCAGCCAGCTAGAAACAAGAGGTTGAGAACCACTTTTTTTTAGTTTTGAAGCATGCAGAGGGAAGAGATACTGCTAGAATAAAACAAACAAAAAAAAATCACAGAAAATGATGATAGAAAATCTTAAATAGGAATAAAGGTTTCTTAGAGATAACCATCTTCTTTCTTAGAAGATAGAGTTGTCAAAATAAGTTTCCTTCAGAAAAGCAGGTAGGTAGGTGACATTGCTGTGTACAGTCTTTAGCAAAACCTATTTTCTTGTTATTTGCTTGCACAGTATATGTTAGTAAAGTGGACTCTCAATCTCCTTCTGGAGCCCACAGATGTTCTGCAGTGATAATAAGGAGCATAGAAAGCAGAGTGTTGTCCTCATGAAGCACTAAGGTGCAAGACCTAAAGGCCACACTGGACTCCAACTCTGCTATATTCCAGGGATCTTATCAGCACACAATATCAGTTCTGCTTCCAAAAATACTGTACTGCTGGATGACCAGAGAGTATTTCATGGTCAAGGCTAAATGGACACCAGTGCACCAGGCAAAATAACTTCATCCCAGGCAAATATTCTAGAGAGCATTGTGACTACTGTTTAAAGGCAAACAGATAGAGTGAATTGATAAGGCAGGGCTCAACAATTGGTTCTGATATAAAACATTTCACAAAAGGCAGACCAGATCATGCTACAGTAACTTTTATTGCAGGGATCAGTAGGCCAGCACAGCTATTCATATGTGTTATATATACATAAGTGCCTCATGCTTAGGTCAGCCAGCACAGCACTACAATGGAAGCATATAGCAAATTAGTGTTAATAAGCAAACAATCACTGGAAGTGTTAACAAGTGATGGTGGAGAGGCTCTGCTTTTCATTTTATTACTGATCTCTAGTAAGTGTTATTACCCTCATAGAATAACATTTCATTATGAAATGTACATGCACACCATTAAAGCCTTCGATAGCTCAATGCTTGCCAGCAGCAGCAAATCTGTAAATGAAGTGAAAGAATCATACCCGAAATGCCAACAGCCATTAGTATTCACAATGTCTATAGGATGCAGAGAGGGCTAATATGCTGCAGTGTAAATAAGAGGTATTTACTATGACCTGGAGATGTAAGGAATCAATAGAATATTCAGTTTTTTGCCTTTTTTTCAAAACAGCCTAAACATACATGCTTAATCTCAACTGATTTGTGCCCAAACTAGGGTCTTGAGTCTGCTAGATATTTTCAATTCCTTTTAGCCAATAGATTCCTTCAACATTTCCCTCTTTCATAATACAGCAAACAGCTGCAACTAATAATTTTTCATTATGGTTTTGTATGGCTTTTTTTTTTTTTCACAATAAATTTTATTTAAATGACAAAAATGCATTTGAGCAACTTCTGTTCACTGAAGAACTGAGATTTTTCTGAAGATTGGAAGAATGGGACATGGTGTCAGATACAATCAGGAAAATGCATTTATTTTAAATATAGCTAAGAAAAGGACATAAGTTGAGAGAAAAAAAACCCACTCTGAAATGAAGGAGCTTACAGGATAAGACACAAACTAAAAGACTTAATCCTTGCCTACTTTCTATTACTGTTCATCACAACCAGATAACCTGGAAATTATTGATGCATTGTATAAGACTACCTATTTATTTATCACAATTTCTTCGTGGCTGACACACAACCAAAACAAGTCAATGAGGCTTACATTTCTGTATTGTAAATATGCGTGCTCCATCCATCAGGAAAGATGACAACATGAGCTCTATCTATAACATCCTGTATAATAGCCAAATACCACCAAGCCCCTCCTAGGCTACCTTCAGCAGCAACACGACACAGCAGATAAAGTGCACATAAGTCCCTTTACTGCCACGCGTAAGCTAAACTTAGGAAAGGTTACTGAATTATTAAATAAGCAATTCTGATAACGTAAGATATTAAATACAGATAGGGTTATGTCAACCAAGCTATTCACTGGGTTTGGGTTAAATTCTTCCCTACAGGAACACTAGACATACTTAAGTAAGCATGATGCCTTCTATTCCAGTATGTACCTCCCTCTTCAGAAGACAGCTAAAAATCAGTGAAGGAAGAAAGACAGAAAAAGAACATAATACAGCAAAGTCCTACTGGGGAATAGGGTTTTAATGAACACGCAAAGCAACTAGGTGACATCTTTATCAGCCCTCATAAACCTTGATTGAATACACAGCGATAAGGCCTGTTTAAACTGTCATCCTCATGATAACACAGGCAGAGACAATGCCGGCCTTAGCAACGACCTGTGTAAGAGAGGGCCTTCCAAAAGTGCAGGCACCGTTAGGTAATGTATATCATGTAAACAGTTCAAAGCTTGCACGGCTGGTTTGTTTGTGCGATGGTGGGAGGTGGAGGGCTGGCCCAGAGGGTATATGCACATCTTCTCACAGCACCAGCTTGGAAGGACATTTGCTTCAGAGCTAAGCCTGGTTTTGGGGATGGTGAGCAGTCTGGGGAAGGTGGGTGCTCCGAGTCAGTGATCTTTAGCACTTCCATCTGTGAACACCAAGAATTCCTTATAAGTGGTTTTAAAGGATTTAAGGAAAGCCTGCTCCAATTTCTTTCTTTTTTTATTGCCCAATTTTTTTTTGGTAAACCTCATCTTCCATGAGGTGAATCACATTCAGCTGTAGGCAGCAAGTGGGCAGTTGGGGCCAGCATGACTATGGAAGTTGGCAGTGACATGACTTCTACCAAACAATCTAGCCATGGCCAATTTGGATGCTTCTTAGAAGAATTCAAACCCTTTGTAAGCATCTCCAAGAAACATCTTGGCAACTGCACGCTTAGTAAGCAAGGATTTAGTTTATCTATTTTTCCATATTTATTTCTAGCTTAAAGGAAAAAAAACCCCACAAAAATACAATTTACACTTGAACTTTTATTCTTTCTCCCCCAAACCGTTCTTCCCTCGCTCCAATGCTTGCAGTGACACCCACTGGCTGTGGCACGTCTCGTTTCAGTCATCACTAAAATGCTTCAATTCAGTGACAAGATCACTGAGAAACTCTGAAAAACAGTGCCAGCAAAACGCTGCCGTTTTGTCAGCTCGCTTGCTATTGTAACTCAATACCTATATCCCATACAGCTTTCTTCCATTAAAGCTTAAATAAGTACATAATGACCCATGGTTACTTAAGTATAATAAAATACACACTTATATACAAAATTACTAGCTAATTAATAATTCCCACTGCTTGGGCAGTGGAACATAGTAGCTCATTTTATGCCTATTTGTTTTTTGTCAAGACCATGAAGTGGCACTAGTAGTAAGTTTTAGTTTTTCATAAGGAAACACTGAACTGAGCTGGTACCCCACTGCATTCCTAGCTGCTAGGAGAGGCATTTTAACTACTCAGGAACTAATTTATGTTTTTGTAGGCTTCTCTGCATACACCAGCAGATTTCTTTTAGTACCCCCAAGCAGGTTTTTTCTCATTTTACACATAGGAAATGCATCAGAAGCTAAATCTAACAAACCCCAGTCTAACAGCCTCAGCTGGAAGACGACTTGTTTCTTTAACTCTATTAGAGCAATTTCTCTATGACACATGTAGATTTTATTGTTTAAACAAAATTATCCAAGTTTAAGCTGGAACACAAACAGCTCCTGTTACAGCGTTCACCAGAAGAAAAGGCTATGTTTTAATTTAACTACAACCCGATGGCTTGGAAAGGATGAAGGGGAATGTTACAAATACTTGGAATGAAAAAAATAAAGAAAGAAAGAAAAGAGAACTACTTTTTGCCGGCCCTATGGCACGAGCCAAGACCAAATAGCTCCTGGCTGTGAGCACGCAAGGCATGTTTGCTGACCAAGTCCAATTAAAAGCATTTTAGTCAACTTTACATTACTTCTCGCATCTACAGCCACTGACGTTCCCTCCAGAGGAGGGTCAGAAGCAGGACTATTTATTCATGGAAAAGACATTTATACAGGGCTTCCCCCAGAGCTGAAAACAAGTGCTGTCCAACACCTTCCCAGCCAAACTTCCTCCCAGAGTGAAAAACCCGTCCTTTGATAAGAAAGCTGTGTCAGACCACAGCTGTCCCTGACAAACTGCTCCCCCTCAGCTTGCTCCGGTTTTGGCAGCCGTGCTCAGCAGCACCGTGCTGCTCTTCCCAGCCAGTCACCACAATTAGCAGAGCCACCAGCTTACCTTTGACCTGAGCAATGAAATGAAAATGAGCTGTGCCTATGCAAGCGGTTGCTGTGGGTAACACTACTCACCTCAGCTCCGAGGCAGGCATTCTCCTCTGGGTTAGAAATTCCATCAATAACCTGTCATTAAAGACTTCTCTTTCCTCCCACCCCCCTTATTTCTCTTTGCCGGCCCAGACTCACAGATGTCTTCAGTGCTGCATAGACACAGTTCACAGCAAAACAAGATAGGCTTGCTAGCTTCCCTTCTTACCTCAGATTTCTTTCCATATCAAGAGAAAATAAATTATTGAAGGGTGGTGGGGAGGGTCACTTCCACTCGAACACTGAAAGCTGGTGCCTTTTAGATACTCTTGTTTCTAGTCCACTGATGACCAGTGCAAGGAAACACACAGCTGCTTAGCAGCTTGGTTCTAGAGTTTTGGGTTATGTGCACCATGCGGTGCCCCATGTCCAGGTTCCCTGTGGTACTACTGACCTCTTCTCAGGCTACCCTTTATGAAAGGGCAGCTGTACTAATTCATGGAGAATACTGTGTTATCGTGGATGACTGCATTTCTGCTTTCACTGCTAGATAGTACTTACATAGCACTGTGCCATGAAGACATCTTAAGCCATACCTATCCTTCAAGCAAAGGTGTAACACTGCAGCTCACACAGCATTGCCCAACTTAGCATTCAGCCATGACAGGGAAGAGCATAACGTAAGATATGCCAAGATTTTATCTATCTTCCCTAGAAAAACCTGCTACCCCCCAGCCATCTCTATTAATACTTCTATGAGCATTCAAGCTGGCTAGCTTAATGGCTAAACATCTAGACCTGATAAATCAGGCTTCATTTTGTAAGAAATGACAGGCCAAATCCAACAATTCCAGTGATGCTTCCTTTTGATTTCATCTCAAAGTGACATGCCATCTGAAAAAGGTAAGTCAGTCCTGCATCTGATAATTGAAGACCAGACCAAATCAACATTAGAGAATAAAGACCTTTCCTTATCCAGCAAAGCTAAGAGGGTAACACTAGCTCTCCTGTAGGCCCACAAGTGCACCCTCACACCCTGTGGAAGGACATTCTGGGGAGAGGTAGGGTGGTGGTGTTGGACAGATCCAACAGACACACATGGGATATGTTTGCTTCCAGCCGATCCAGACAGCAAGCAGTAATCATGGCAGCATTTTTTTGCCAAATGAAAATTGGCATGGGAAGGGAAATCTAGGCACAGCTCCCATCCAGAACAGGGAGACAGGGGAGAAAGAAATAAACCCACCTCCCGTCTTAAATCCTCCTGCCTAGATTTTTTTCTTCTCTTCTGAAGACTATTTGAGTCCCTCCTCAAAGTTGAGAAACTCCTGAAAAAGCAAAACTATGAAATCAGTCAATGACTTAATCTTCCTGGAGTGCTCAACAACGGCTTGCCAAATCTTGGTGTCACCATTTGATTCAGCACAGCAAATAAAGCCTAAAATTAAATGTCTGGTATCCCAGCCTTGTTAATGAAGACACGCTTTGCATATTGAATTCATTTCCATGTTACTTACCAGCAAAGCAATGTCAGCTCAGGACAAGGAGATTCCCAGAACGCCTGGCCCACTCAACCCTATTTGGCTGCAACGCTTTAGAAGTGTAAGTGGCCTCAAACTACTGCCTGCTGCAAGGCAGGCG
>JAVHNF010066486.1:4177-14945 GCA_034783455.1 Micropsitta finschii | reverse complement strand
AAGAAGCTCATTTTCTTTAGGGAGAGACTAAGCTCTAGTCTGAGAAACACCAACCTTCATGCATCACATGCACTCTGGATCACAAGATTGCAGATCCTTTTCCTTTTGACAAGGGCTCCCTCTGCAGTTACCTGGCTCCTACTCTGTTTAGAAAGCTACACACTTAAGGAATCTCTCTTCACCAGAGAACCTCTTCACCAGGGGGCTACATGCAGCTTCCTCCAGAGCTTTGTTGGTCCTGTTTTAGTCTGCAGGAGATTTGCTGCAGCCCTCTCCCATTAGGCAGTGAGCACTTCACTTCTACATCTGCTGGCTAAAGGTGTGTTTCTGGATGCGGTTTCTCAGAATCATCACTTAAATGCCTTAGCAGTGTGAAGGCCAAACAAAATCTGGCCAATAGGCTCAAGCAAGCAGAACACTCACCCCTCTGTCATAGCTGTCTGCTCGCTCCACCTTCCATGAGAGATTTTCAATTTCAGCTTCCAGCTGGGCCTGCTGGTATTCAAACTGCAGAAGGAAAAATCAGAGACAGCAACAAGAAACTAGTTTAGTGGAGCAGTTTCATACCACACACTACACTTGAGAGCAGATAAATGTGTTCTGCTGACAGTTGTGCTGGCAGAAGAGGTTTGTGCCTCCTCCTTATCCACTTTCAGCTAGACAGCATCACTCCTCCCAGCAGTTTCTTGTGTACGCATTCCCCGACCTGCACCATTGAAAATTAGTCCAGTCAGCCCAAAACCACTACAAGTGACAAATAACTCCTCACTCAGCTCATTTTGCTACAAACAGGTCACAAAATGCTCTTGTGAGCACCTCTGCAGGTAGAGCAGAGGGATATTAGGCAGAAGATCCTCCCTGTGAAGGTGGTGAGGCGCTGAGCCAGAGAAGCTGTGGCTGCCCCATGCCTGGCACTGTTCAAGGTCAGATTGAACAGGGCTTGGAGCAACCTGCTCTAGCAGAACGTGTCCGTGTGTGTGGCAGGGGGGTGGAAATGGATGAGCTTTAAGGTCCCCTCCAAAACAAACCACTCTGTGTTTTTGTGTGACTGTTAACCACTGCTGGGAGCTGTAACTTGTTGCACTGGCACAGTCAGATCCAGCAGAGAACATCTGTCCACAGCCTCAGAGAATATACATGATGTTGTAGGGAGAGACTGGGTAACAGATTTTACTGGACAACTGAGTCAAAGAAACCACCTCTTCAGTGATTCCAGGGTTATTTTTGGACTTGTCCAGCCTGTGGTATGCACCAAGCCAGCAAGAAACTTACATCAGCAATAAAAAGCAAAGCTACACCCTGTTCCAAGGCTGGAAAAGCTATTCTCCAGCAGCTCTTCATATGAAATATGGCCCACAGCACTGTGATAAGTCTTACCAAGGAACAAATTCACACTTCCAGCCTCAAAGCATTCTGGATAAATTGTTTGTTAGTGGAAGTGCAGTGAAGTGCCCTGGGAAAATAATGTAATGTATCAGAGGACTGAGCTGCTGGGAACTCAAAGTGAAGAGGAAAGGTGCAAAACCACCTATTATTTGTCCTGTCCTTACCTCAAACTCAGCAATTATATGTTAGACACTGCCAAGCTCTGGAATTCAGCCCAGCATGCTGCCAGCTACAGCACAAAGAGTTACCAGCACAGAAAGAGCAAAACTTCTTACCAGTTTCTTTCTGGGACCAGACTCCATGTAGTAGGCATACGGGTATGTGTACTGCAGGGTGTAACGACACTGTTGGGGAGCAGGAGGAAGAGAGAGAAAAGAAGGACAAGAGTCTCAGACTTGGAAGCCAGCACTGTCACATTTGTGTGACCACTACAGGCTAAGAAGCCACCTTCTGACACAGACAACTGGGCCCTTCATGGTGGAATTTCCTATATTTTCCTTGGAAGAACTTGTGCAGTTAAAGTATAACTTCACAGAGGTGACTTCCAAATGATTTTTGGCTAGTTCGTGTCCTAGACCAGAGGTACTGCCCCACCTACCCACAAGCTCTAAATTCCCTTCTTCAGTGCTGTGAATTTAGCACTCTGGTGTGTATGCCCTATGCCAACCAAGACACAACTACTTACCTTTGCAAGTAGTTTTGCAGCATTTTGTAGGTATTGCCAGTCTATCCATGTTCCCAAGTTGTTCATAACTCTTTCTTGAATTTTCTCCTGGATTCGTTGGTACGTCTGTGCCTCCAGCTGTAGGCTTTTGTTGTGATTCTCCCACTGCAAGGGATGAGGGATGGGAGACAGGGAAAGACAAAAATGGCATGAGACCAGGGTACTGCTGTTGTAAAAGCACAAGCTCTAGCAAGCAGAAATTGAACTGGGGCAGAAGTCCAGCAAGGCAAGACATGATGTGGAAAAGAACAGCCAGGCAGCACCTCCAGCAGCAAGTGGTGGAGGCTGTGTACAACAGACTGACAGCAGCAAAGAGCAGGGAGCAAACCCAGCTCCTTAAGAGTGGGAATGCCCTCTGGTCACACAACGACTTTGTGTCTTACGAGATGAATAGTAATGGTGATTCTCTTACTTAAAGGATTTCTATAGAAAGGTCAAGAGTTTAACATTTAACACAGGCTTAGTGAACTCCAACATCTGTGTGCACATTGTAAACATGGACATTTCCTAAAACCTGTTGGTCTGGAGAGCCAGGAATGAATACATGTTTTACCACAGAATTTGGCTCATGGTGTGAAGAATAAACTCATTTTAAGGGGGAAACTGAAACGCAGCAGCATTTAACCTCTACCACATTCTGTTCTAGAGATACTGCTCTAGAATTGCACTGTATGGCCAGGTGCATCGAGCCTGCTGTGTGGGCAGAGATGCTCTGACTGCAGCTTTTAACTATGTGATTAACGTAAGGGGAACTTTGCTACAGCCACTGGAGCTTTGACCATGGCAGAGTTGGTTTAGCCTTTGTCTCTATAAAGACAGACTGCAACGAAATGAAGTTTCCTGGATCCTGGAAGGAAATGATTGGAGCAATACCTATCTACTGCAGCAGCACTCAACCTGCAGGAAAATGGTACAGTGGCACACAGGTTATACTTATTTTCTCTAGCACAAGGAAATACAGGACCAAATGTGATTTGCTTTAGGTATAACATTACTGGTTTGGATGGGACTCACAGGGCAGGATTTTGAGTGACAAAACAAACAGGGCCTGAATATTCTGCACAGATTCTCTTTGGGCAGTTTTTTTTTGCACGGAGATTGCTGGCAATGACCTTTGCACCAGGCAGGGAGCATTAAAAGGCTACAGCAGCTCTGGCCAAGGAGATGTCTCCTACCCTCTCAAAATAGAACAAGTACTTCTTAAGGGCCTCCCTGGCCTGTGCTTGCTGACTCTGGTTTACAATATCAGGATTCTCTTTGTACCGACTGCATTCGTAGTACTCGCTGCCGTGAGTCTTCCAGTCTCCCAGACACATCCAGCAGAAGTCTGCAGAAAACAGTGAAAAACCCACTGTGATACAGAGGAAAAAACACCTCCAAGAAAGAAAAGCTTCAGGAGACACAGCCCATCTGTTCTCAGATATTTCTGCTAAGCCAAGAGACTTATACATTTTGTACCATCTTGCATAATGGAACACAACAGTGAGCCACAAATACCAGCCTGTCTTGAAGATTTTCATTCTACAGCCTCCTGAGCAACTATGGAAAGTAACTCCTGAAGTGCTGCATCCTGTACACCAGGACCAATGGGCAGAACTGCAACTGCACTCTGCATGGGCTGTCAGTCTAGATTAAAGAAGAGGCAGGCTGCAATCTTATTTGTGAGTTGCATCCTCCCCACCACAGGCATACTGCCCCATGTGCACCTCTGGCTGAATAAAACATGATCAAATCCAAAAGTGAACTAACTCATGTGAAAGAAACTCTGCCTTCAGTTCTCTCAAGAGGGGAACTACCCAAGTAACTTCAGAGATCAATGGTCTATAACACTTCAAGTTAGGAGCCGCTGAATTGGGAAGAAAGTAGAGGAATGAGAGCAATAGCAACACCTGTGTGACAGTTTCCTGCTTTAAGACTGAGGCTGTGAGTGTTTTACTGGGAAGGAAAAAGAAGGAGATTAAGTTGCTACAATAGGAATCACTTCTGTGTTACTCGTAATTGTATGTCCAGAGATCACCAGCCTTCCCAGCTACTAGTCTCTGTGGTACCTTGGCACTTGCCTGCTCACCCTTGTCACAGGGCTTCATCAAAGCACATCCAGTGCTGCTGAGCACCCCAAAGCAAAGGAAATGAGAGAGGACAGTAATCTTTAATCATATTCCAAAGAAGGTATTACAGTATTTCCTAGTGGCACACTTCACTGAGAGGGCTGAATACAAACTGTCTCGCTCCAAGGCAACAGGAATTAATTCTGCCATGAAAATGTAAGTGCAAGAACATGCTGTTGTTTTGTAGGACCACAGAATTGGTCAAAGATGTTCAGGCTGCTAATTGCACAGGGGTGGACTGAGAAGTCCAGCAGCTGACATTACACAGAACAATTCACAGCTCCTGCAGTTTCAATTGGGTTGAAGCTCATTATTTCCATCACTAAGCAGAAGGGCTTAAGCTGATCTGAGTAAATAGTTCAGTTCTGCCAGTATTTTCAGCGGATGACAATTACATGGAAAGCATTTAATATGCTTCTCTGAGATGGATTCCACTGGTAATACTATGGCAGAGATGGACACCTCTCGAGAGAATGGACACATCAGAGAGAAGGAGCCAAACCAGCACTGAATCAGAACACATCTGAGACCACAGCCAGTGGGAAAAATATACAAAATAAAGACATCACACTCCAGTCTGTAACTAAAACCCTGTTCACCTCTGACTTGGGGCAAAAATATTTCAGTCAATGTTCACAATTCGTCTCCGTATCGCAAAAAAAAGAGAAAAGAACATCACCACTAACAAGCCCTGCAGAGAAAACTTCTTCCAAATCCAACTTACCATGCTTGCACTTGGAGCATTGCTGAAAAAAGAAGAGACAGGAGGCACTGGTTAGTGGAAAGTGTGCGGGGATAAATATATGCTTAGAAGAAGGAAGGTCTGACGTATTCAGGGAATTGCTCACCATGTGATTGCAGCCTCCGTTCTTTTCAATACAGATATTGCACTTGGGACACTGGGGAAACAGAAGCATTTGTTAGATACAACTCTGCCTCTAGCAGCCTTCTGCAGAATGACAACACTTGTGTGATTATTCCCCTCCTGCTTTTCTTTTTATATATATGCATAGGCATATATGAGAAAATTAACATACATACATCCTGCCTCCCACCCATTCCTGACAGCTCCATTTGCAAAGGAGCTAACACAACTGAAGTCTGTGGCCCATTAGCACTGTCATGTTTGTCATTGGCTATGGTAGAACAAGTGCCGGGTAAGAACTGTTTTGAAGTCAGGCCACAAAATCCCCAAAAGACATGAGAAGTTCCAATCTGCAGACAGCTAATGTAAAGAATATAGGTAGTGTATCTATAACTTTAAAAAACAATTCTACAGGTAGAGTGCAGAGTATGTAACACTACTTCTTTTTCTTTGGTCTAAATCTACTAGAAGCACTCCCGTTTCTCATTCACAGACTTCATCTACTCCATTTTGCTGTCCTTGGCCAAATCAAGACTTTATCTCCCTCACCTTCCAGTTCCCAGTACTTCAGAGTTCAGGTTTAAACATCACTAGTGCCTTATTTGGCACTGACTCTGCACTTACTACACTCTCTCCTTCCTACACTTAAATACATCTTCACCAATCATTTCAAAGTTATATCACAGACCCTAGGGAGCTGTGAGAATCTACAGTCAGTGAAAAAGCAGCATACAATGCTATGTATGTGCAGAACTGTATCTTGCTTTCCAGGCAGGACTCGAGGACAAGAAAAAACATGCAGCTGCTTGCCCTTACATCTTTAGTGTGAGCACTGATGTAGTTGGCTGTTTCAGAGTCATCTGCACACTTGGTGAGCCATTTCCGAATGGTAGCACAGTCTGTGGGTGCGTGGTACATCTGCCGACACTTAAAGCTGAACAGGGAAAAAAACACATATTGATTTCCAAGGAATGGCTCAGGAATTGAGGTTTTCCTGATGACCAAAATCTGGGAGGCCAAGCGAGGATAAGGGAGGCAAATGCACTTGCATATCACTGGAGTGCAAAGACCAAGGCTGAACTCCAGTAAACCCCCATCCTCTTGTGCAGAAGCTGGACTCAGGGTGAGAGTGAACTGAAGCATTCTCTGACACATCCCTCCCTGGATCCTACCTATGTTTGCTCTAACATGACTGCAGAGGCCCGGGCCATACCACTGACTTTAGAAGTAGCCTGACTCCAGTAGTAGATATCAGACACCTGCACTAGCATGACCTGACCAGTCCCAGGTGAGTAAGGGCCATTTATGTGGAGATACCAGTAAGCTGGGTCTCTAAACCAGTATGTATTGTGTTCCACATTCTCAACAGCAGTGATCCTGGAGTCCCAGGAGCAAAAGACATTTCAGCAGCCCACAAGCTATCTCTTTTATCTGGTCCCATATACACTTGAAGTCAGATGAGAAACATTAGCATTAGCATTCCCCTTCAGCAGAGTATTCTTGCATGAGCCTCAAAGCACACCGGACACTCTGGGAGTCAAATACTTGTAAAAAACTTAAAACTCAATACCAGCAGACAGTGGTGAGGCCTCTACATCCACTACCAGAATCTCTACCAGTCACTATGTCTGTACCAAACTTTGTAATCAAGCCAAGATAAGAGAATGGCAGAAGCCCTTTATTACTCAAGCCCTGCATTGCCTGGTTGTCAGACCACCCAGCTCCCAAGGAGTCTGTGGAACAAGAGGATGGCTGACCATCTGCAGAAGTCAGACCCAAGCATCCAATTCCTCAAGCTAACTCAAGTTACAAACAACTCCAGCAAAACATTTGAGATGTTTCTACACTCTAAACCTGTTGGCAAACAAAGGGAGTAGCTATGAGGACAGCACACACTTCCCCCATGATCTTTAAGCTTCTCTGCTTCTTACCAGAAGACCTCATTGAAACGATTGCACTGCACTCGCCGGGCTTTTGGCTCTTGTACCTGTATAACCATAGGGCAATCTGCACCAGGACACAGCTGCAGCTGATAATGGCTCTGTGAACATACCAAGGTGGTAAGATCAGCAGTGGGTGCAGAAGAGCATTATCTATGCAAGTTTCACCACTCCCATCCTCAAAACTGTACAAGTCAATTATCTCTTGCTGAAAGAGTGAAAACTGTCACTAGGTTTTGGTTAACAGAGCAGATAAACCTCTTCCACATTAGGAGAGGGAGTATTACTTACAGCCTGTCCAGGACAGGGAATTCAAATGGAATGTTACAGACCAAGTAAGAACAGCAACGCAACCCTAAGACCCCATCAAGTCATTGAACAAACAATTTTGCTCCATTTGAGCTCTTCCCTCCGCCCCACCTCATGCCACTAAATGTATTCAGCTGCTCTCCTGGGGTGGCTATTCCCTCCCAGAGGGTCTCTTATTGAAGAGAGGTGACACAGCTCTTTCATGCTGCTTCTTGAGTGTTCCCAGTTACCAGATTGTTCCTGCACTTTCAACCTTAACAACTGCTGCCTTAATTTCAAAACGCTCACATAAAATGTTACTGAAGAAGCCAGTTCAGTTTGGGCACACTAAGATGGACTTGTTTTAGGTTCCAAATAATATCTATGCAAGAGTGAGAAGGACTTGAAAACTCTGACTGAAGTTCTCAGCAGCAACATTCTGAGAATTCTGAAGCACCAGCCAAGGAGTTAGTGGGTGACCTTAGAGCAGAATGTACTTTGGCAACCTGCTGAAGCATTTTGTCAGTGAGACCGTCCTACAGGAGCAGCCACATCATGTTTCTCAGGAACGCTTTTGCTGCAGTTACTGCAGTTCTAATCAAAGATGCAAGGCACTTCAAATGAGATTTCTGCAAGTCACTGGTGAATTGACTGAAAAAACACACGTACCTCCACATAATCCCTGAAGAGGTAGCGCCTATATTTGTCCTTCAGTTCTTCACTAGGCAGCAATGGAAACACAAAGTCTTCTGGTGTCCGAAGTAGGCAGTCCTGAGCCATGCAGGAGACCCCTGAGAAAAGAACCAGTTAGTTCAGTACCAGTTAGTTTAGCACGCTGCAACTTACACTAAAAAGTGAATGCACACAGAGCATTCAAAGCAGTTTCCTAGGTACCATCTGTTGTTGTGGCAAGAGGGACACAACTGTGAAACAAATCTATCAGGGCTGCTGAAAAGCTGAAGCCCAGCTGTCTTCACCAAAAGATGACAGGACCACATGTGCATCCAGAACCAGCAAGTGCTTCAAACAGTATTCACAAGGTCAGATATTTCAAGTATAAAATTGCATGTTACTGCCATGCCAGCATGAAAGACAGACTAGGAAAAGCCCAAAGCAACTCTGGCAGCTATGGGCTTCTACCCAACACAAAGTGAATATGATTGCATCCGCAAGCACTCCAGAAGCAGTGCAATGATATATCATGAGAGAGGCAAACTCCAAATGCAGCAGATTTGCAGCTTCTAACCTAGCCAGGAGTAAGAGCTTTCCTGGTGGCATGCCAACACTAACCAGGGATTATGGAAAGACCGCTACTTCAAGTTAAGTTTGTCACAGATACTCATTCCATGCTCCATTTTCTCATTACTGAAGATGTTTTAGACCAATTCAGCCAGTCAGCATCAGAATGGCCAACATGGCAAACACAGGCCCAGCACCATATCCACCTTGAACTCACCGACTCCAACACCATCCTTGACGAGCACTGTACAATGCTGCTCCCAACAGCTGCGACAGAACTGGTGCTGACAAGCCAGAGAGAGCAAGTTCTCCTTCCGGACAAACTGCATGCACACAGCGCAGTGATGGGAGGAATGTACCATTGCCTGGGAGAGAGACAAACCAGCATTACAGTGAAAGCATCCCAGCTCTGCCGGGGAATTCTCACCTCATCCACAGGCACCTTCATTGTGACAATGGTCTCTGATGAGCTGCAGGGCAGAATAGGTTCATAAGGAGCTGCTGTGTTGGGATGGTGCAGTGCCCTTCTCAACAACCTCTTTAATCTCACAGAGCACAACAGATCAATGGTCACTGAACAGCTCCTGCCTCTAATATAGTGCTACGCAGAACTCACCTTTACTTTTCTGGTTCTTACTCTTACCTTGTTTGAAAAATGAGGAAATACATCATGTTGTCCTTCCCTGAATTTACTGATACTGTTAGCTGGGTCAGACTCTATCATTGTTCCACAGACCCTGGAGAGCAGCTAGAGCTGCAAGCAGGCTTAGCAGTGCCCTTTACTGGACACTGATTCTGGGTAAGAGGAGAGGCAACAGAAGCTGCAGTGTGTGTACAGAGGAAAGGGGGCTTGCAGACCATCATCTCACATCTCTTCCGTGTATGCTACATTTGGCAAAGCAGACATCATCCCTTCAGCTGAAAAGAATTAGAGGGTTTGTTTCAAGTCAGGCATAATTCTGCTATAGCTGCACCAAACCACTGAGAAGCAGCCTGGATCTCCTCTTGGGTAGTGCTGAGCTAGTCCCTCGACAACAGATCTAGCCTCTCAGCTCACCCTTGGGACCTGAAGAACTGGGTCTAGCACAGCATCATCAAAAGAAAGTCTCTACAAAGCCATTTGTTAGCAGGAGTTTATTTTCCTATTTCTCCTTTCAAAGAGAAGTCATACAATCACTTCTCATGTACTTAAACCTTTGCTACTCCTGAAGAAGCTTGTGTGAGCTTGTGAGACAGCAGCCATCAGTTTCCATGCCAGAGCTGCAAAGAAGCAGCTGCATGATCCACAGCCACATGGTGTCTGAGAGCAAGACCACATGAGAAAGGAAATAATGTGACTCTGTTCTCAAAAGCCTCACCTATGGACCAGAACAAGATTTACTGAGCCTGCAACTGTGCTGATTGCCTGGATCAACTGCTCTACTTGAACAGCACATGCACTGCCTCAGCCCTTCCCAAGCTGAGCCTCTGAGCTCACCACCATAGCTTCTCCGTACAGACACTCAGTAGGAGCATCTGCCCCCAAACTATCATCATCCTGCATTAGGAGCTGAAGCAAAGAGCAACTTGCTCCAGCACGTACAAAAAGACTGGAATGAATTACCTACCAAACCAAGTTTGTCAAGACAACCTTTTAACTGTAATCTCTTCCCAAAGTGAAATCATCATTGCAGTGGAGAGTACTTAAGTGACAGCTGATACAAGATTCAGACAAATCTCAAAATATATGGACTAATTTGCAGGTATGTCAAGTAACAAAGACTTTTTCTGGACTCTAGGCAGATACTTTGAGTCCATGAAGCTTATTCCTGTCAGCTCTTTTAGATGCCAAATCAGGCTTTCAAAATCTCCCCTCTCCCCCAACCCAAGGAGTGTTTCTCAGATGTAATATTTTACCACTCAAAATCTGTCACATGGCAACGTGTTTCCTTTGGGGTAACTGTGGATTGTACCAAGACACTCACTGTGAATGAAACCTGTAAACATGCAACAAGAGGTTTCTATTTAAAGAGGGAAAAAAGAGTAATA
The DNA here is from genome assembly GCA_034783455.1 of Micropsitta finschii. Taxonomy (NCBI): domain Eukaryota; kingdom Metazoa; phylum Chordata; class Aves; order Psittaciformes; family Psittacidae; genus Micropsitta; species Micropsitta finschii. The sequence continues at coordinate 4,367 of JAVHNF010066486.1, read as the reverse complement.
TCTAAAGACTTGTATAGCCCTGGCTGCAAAACACAAGCTGTTGGTTCAAACAGCACCACTGACAGCAGCAACAGCACTGGGATATTTGGCTTCAGGATTCCTGAGCAGAGCAGTGTCGGAGCCGCGGAAGACAAGCCTCATGCTTTCATGGTCAGCAAGTCTCAGTTTATTGATTAAGATACAATTGCTT
>JAVHNF010066485.1:0-13024 GCA_034783455.1 Micropsitta finschii | reverse complement strand
TAATGAACATCCAGTTCCAACCCCTCTGCCATGGGTAGGGACACCTTCCACTAGACCAGGTTGCTCAAAGCCTCATCTAACCTGGCCTTGAATACTGCCATGGATGGGGAAGCCACAGCTTCTTCAGGCAACCTGTTCCAGTGTTTCACCACCCTCACAGTAAAGAACTTCCTCCTAATATGTAATATAAATCTACTCCCAAATCAACTTTATCTGACAGTTTCAGACAGGAATGAGAGACCGCAGCAAGAACCACACCAACCTGATGACTCTCAAGCACTTCCGCTCATGTCACAAGGCGAGGAAAGATGCTGTGGCCACAGGAGGCACAGATAAAGCTAAGTCATTGCCCTGTCTTTGTGTGTGCTGTGACACCATGGCCCTAGCCTGGCACATTGCTGAACCATGCACTTCAAGCTGGCACGTCCACCAGCTGGGCAGCGGACTCTGGGGAGTATTGCACTGATACACTGATCAGATGCACTGATCCAGTCCAAGGCACAAAGAGAAAGGAGTTGTTTGGGAAGTGACAGCAGCAGTCACACATGCCTTGATTCTCCTTCACAATGAGATGGTTCATTCTCAGATGGAGAGCGCTTTGCCTGGGCCAGAGGCTTAAGGGAGCTGCCCTGCAGAGGCAGAGATCATGTTCACGTGCGTGCAAATGCTCATGCACATGCACATACACCCATTTGCTCATGCTTTTCCTGGCCTGGTGTATGTCACATCTGCAGGTCGAGAGTTCAAGTGAGATAATCAGACTGTTATTATTGTATCTGAATTAGTGTAGGGTTCATTGTCTGTGTCCACGTGGCAGGGCTCTGGTATCAAGATAAACAAGTGCCTAACTGTATGTCTGGATGAGAAGCGGTGGCACACCATCCCCTGTATATCTTGCCTGAAGCGAAACATGGGCAGCTGAGAGGGAAGGGGCAGAAATCAGATCCAGCCCCTCCTCCTGCTTGGATCCTTAAAGGTCTGGGGCTGTCAGTCAAACTGCAGCACCCATATGGGGACAAGGCTGTAGATGGTGTGTGCGTTTCATAAGGGCATGGCTCACCAGCAATGTCCATGGCAAACCCTTCCAGAAACATGAAGGAAGCTGGTTCCTCGAGGCTGGCCTTTTGCTTGAGGTATGTTGCCTCTTTAATGTTAGCAAAATCCATCTCACCTCTATACTAACACCTTGTAAATGTAACTGCAATTCACAGGAAGCCAGCGTGTGCCAGAACAGCCGTGCTGCACACAGGAGACCTACTACAAGAGTGATATTTATTCCCCAGTTCCAGTCACAGGCCAGAGAGCAGATTTGTGAAAGGTTAATACCCCCTTATATGGCTGCTGTCAGTTCTCACTTCTTCCAGCAGCTACGTTTTCGTCTGTCTTCCTCTACCCCCTCTTTCCTTCTACCTCAGAAATGCAGCTCCAGAAACATGAGAGGGAAGGAGGGAGGAAATGATGGCAGTGTTCCCAGCTGATCCCAGCACTGAAAGCACTAAAAGTGCCCGGGACTGCACTCTCTGAGCCACCATTCTCAGCTCATGGTTTGGCCAGGTTTTCTTCTCCATCTAGCCCCAGCATTGGCAGCCCTCAATCCAAGCAGCCGCTCCAGCTACAGCCTTCTCTGATCCAACAGCTTCGTGCTCCTTCAGTGACATAAATCGTTCTCCCCAAGTTTTGAGGTATGTTCACATGAAGCCCCTCCAGCCATCTACATGCTCAGGTGGTATGGAGCCATCCTAGTGATTTCACACCTTGTTTCTTGGCACCACACTTGTGTATGGGGTGAGTGTGTACATTGTGAGGGAATAAACAGTTCTACAAACTTCCTCCCTTGACCCTTAATTTCCTTACCTGTCTGTTTCAGGTGACACTAATAGAATTTGACATTGTGGCATAACCCGTTAGTCATCCTGCCAGACCAGTAATTTGGTCAAATGACAAACTTTCAATCATTTGAACAAATGGCTGTTTCGCCAGGGCATTTGATCAAATGATTAAAACTAAAAGGCATTTGGCCACATGACTGAAGATGTGATCATGGCTCTGGACAGGTATCAGAACAGACTTTTATAAAACAATCAGACTAGAGTGTAATTCTTCATGTGCCAGAGCTTCTGTATAAGCAGGTCCTGCCTTCCACTGATGCTGTGAAGGAACTTGGGTTTCCCTTCCTTCTCCACCCCGAGTACTTGTGTCTGATGCCAAAGGCACAGGTGTGCTTCTTGACCCCCTTGGCCATGGGATATGGGCTGGGGAAGGGGTGGTCAAACTCCCTGCCATTCCTGTCTTCCCCTTTGCCTTCAACTTTGCCTTCACATGTGCCTGCATTAGGGGTGCCTGGAGGGGAGGGCATCACAGCAACCCAAAGCAAGGGCTAGGGTCCAGCTGCTCTGCATGGGAAGCAAGCATGGAAGGAGCTGAAATGTGGTTCTCCCTCTCATGTGCAATGGAAAGGCTCTGGGGAAATTTGTATTCAGAGGTGTGTCTGGGGTTTGATCTCTCCCCCAGAGACCCTTCTGGGCTCCTTATCCATTCCCAGTCTGTCCTCTTTATTTACGACAGCAGGATAAACACTTTCCAGGCAAAGAGGTGACCACAATCTCTCTTCTGTGGAGCTGACAAGCTATGACTGGAGAGAGAGGCAATGTTTATGGTGAAGAGCTTCCTGCAGTTACAGAGAGGTCAACAGGATGCTTACCAAAAATAAGGTTCAGTTCATTGAATTAATGAAGTTCAAGCAGAGAGCACAGAATGTACAAGTGAAGATAGGAATAAAGCTTCTAAGCCACAACCACTGTGGTGTATTTAGACAGTATTCCCAAATCACAATACTCGATTTTTTTACCAAAAGGTAAAAAAAAAAAAAACAACAACAAATAAACCTGCAAAACCCCAAGAAAGAAGAAAAAGAGACCATTTCATTGCCCAGCCACTGGCTCTTTTCAGGCTCTCTTGCACATTCACAAGAAATGTGACCTTTGTATGCTGTTGCTGGGGCTAGCCCTGGCTCCTCAGAGGGATAGGAAAATACATGATTGCTAGATGAAAGCAAAAAGGAAGTGGCTCAGCCAGAAGCAACCCTGGAGGTGTTTCCAGTGCCTACTGTACTTGGAAGATCCAGCAAACCCATGCCTTCCCTCCTATGGCCTCTGAAGGCTGCTTCCAGACTTCCCTTTTAACGCAAGAACACACAAAATGCCTCACTGGGTCAGGCAAACAGTCCTTCATGCCCAATGCTCTGTCTTAAGCATTTAAAGAGAGCACATTAGCCCAGGCACTCTCAGTGACCCCATCCCTTTCATCCATCCCCCAGCACCCACACCTGTCTGTGTGTTAAGGACGCTGAAGGGCAAATCTCTGTCTGTTCTTTTCCTTTAATACCTGTTTACAGACCTGTCACTCATGACCATGCCTAATCCTTCCTATAGCTGTTTGTAAGAAAAGGAGAGGGGAGACCTCATCCTCAGGGCTCGTTGTTTCATATTATGTCCAGTAAACTGTATTCATAAACAGTCATTCAAAACATGTGGCAGGGGGTACAAGGTCAGCAGGTGCTCCAGGCTGAGGACTGCCTTCACCTGGTGTCCACACAATCTAAAGGGATCCCCATTTTGATCAGGAGCTCTCAGGAAGGTGGAAACACAAGGACAGCTACTTTCTTCTCTGCTTCTGTTCCTGCTTGTGTCTGCCCCTTTTGGGAAAGCTTTGAATTTTTTTCTCCCAGTCCTTCCTCTGCAGAATTACATAAGAGGCTTTTTAACTAAATGCTTGGAAGTATCTATTTGGCCAGGGGACTGTGAGATTTTCATTTGGGTAAATGAGTGAGACTTTCAGCCACTTGACTGACAGAGTGTTTGGGGAGAAGAAGAGTCTTATCTGCTGGAATGATTTCATGAATTTACTATTGGAATGACTATGATGTAGATCTGCACATATGGGAACTCCTTTCTCCCTAATAAATAATGCTGGCTCACTTGCTCCACTAAGGCATAGGGAAGACTCATTAGTTACTGACTCTGTGCAGCCTGGAAGTCAGAATATGCTATGCCACTTCTTATCTTGTAAAGCTAAAGGCTGCGTTTGGGTTCGAGGTTGTTTGGGTTTTTTTGGTCAAGGCACAACCACTAGTCTATTCTGTTGTAAGGCTGTTCACACAGCTACTTGAGGCAAGTATAAATCATGTGGACTGTGCATGGTACAGGAGAAATCTACCCTATGCAAAATTAATGTTGGGCTGGCCCAGCAGAAGCAGCGCATGTAGCAGAGGTGAAGTGCACAGTCTTAGGGGGAAGCTGTGTGTCTGCCCACCTGGTAAATTTATGTCTTTCACCTCTAGAACTTCAATTCATGCACAGTGTGAGGTTGTAAGTGAAATGAATTTATTGGTGTCAGTTCATTCCCTAATGGGTAACAGTTCATGTCACAAAATCAGCACAGATAATTTGTCATGATTGGAAGTCTCTTCTAAAGAGAGGCTCCAACATGCAGGGGTATGGAGCAATTAGTTGCTGGCCCCTGGGAGCTATGGCAGAGCTTGGTAGAGAAGCCCATGCTCCAGCAGAGGAAAAAGGTAATAACTAACCATCCCTTCCTCCCAGCTCCTCACCCCCTTGTGAACTGCATCAGAGAAAGTTCCTGTGCTGCAAGTTCAACGCTAATGAAAAACAGTACTCCCTCAAATTATACCTCTTCTTTGGATGGGAATGAGATGCAACAGTTATGTTACATCAACACTAAAGTCAGTGGGAAAATAACACTAGCAGAGCAGAACAGAGGCAATGGAGCATAATTGCAGCTGTGCCAAGAAAGAAACATCACCTAATGACTCCTAAGGGTTTACTGAAGGGGAGATCCTGCTGATATCTCCAGCAGGTCTTGACACTGCTCCAAGACAGCTTAGCCTCAGGAAGCTGGCCTTTCATTCCCCTCTTCGGCCTCCCTTTCCATCCCTTGGGGCAAAGCAGCCATGAGATACTGACGCATAGATCAGACTCTTGAACCATGTGTGCATCTGACACAGAAATGCCACAAAGCTGCCTTTGAATGTTTCCCCAGATCTAAAATCATCAAAATCCATCAACTGATGTGTAACGAACACCCTGGAAAGTACCGGTGAGCAGCATTTTGGAGCACTGCTTGTCAGAAGTGTCTTGTTCTGACCAAGACGTGATGGTCACACAAGTGTGACCTTGCCGGAGGCAACGTCAGGCCTCCTTCTTAGTAGCCTTTGGTGGGTCTGCCATGCTGAGAGGGGTATCACAAGGAAAGCCACATCACCTCAGTGACGTGTACCTCACAAGCTGATTTTCTGAAAGCTTGGAGGCTACTGGGGAAGAAACAGCAAAATACACATTGCACCCACTGCCACATTACATCTTTGATTCCAGTTCTCTCTTCTGCTTGCCATGAGAAGGAGAAGCGTCACAGGAGGTAAAAAAAGCCTGTAAGATGTTCAGTTTCCTCTTACAAAAAGTTATTGCTAAAGGGATGACTAGAAACTGCTCTTCCTATGCCCTGGGAAATTCTGAATTTAAAACCTAAGGAGACAAGGAAGCAAAAAACCCAGCCAAAGAAACAAGCCTCAATCAAATCTGATTCCAAAAGAGAAGGAAAACGTACAAAGATAGGAATCTGTCTTCTGCTGGGTGAAGTAGGAAGTCCCTGAGACTTCACAGAGTAGGCTGGCCAACCATGTGCTCTCTCCAGTGAACTCCCAGGGCTCATTTGTTGGCAAGGAAGCCCAGCAACCGGGAAGCCCTGGGAAGTCCTGCTGCCAGGAACCCAGGAGACGGGAGCTTGGCAGCCTCTGTCCCCTGCCTGCCATCGCCCCACCAGCCTGCCAGGGAAGGAAAGGAGGTAGGGAAGCTTTCAAAACTTGCTGGTGGGGAGGATGCCATCCTGCATCTGCCTGGTTTCTGGGAGGATTCCATCAAAATTGATATGTTTTCAGTGTGTTTCAATGCTGGTGTTTTAGATTTTGCTATGCCAGACAAGTATGCCAGAAAATTTGTGACCAGCTGTACTGTGAGCACTGAGCACCAGCATCTACCAGCTTTAGCCCAGTTCATCTTTCCAAAGAATGGCCTGAGAAACCAGGGAGCAAACTCACCCACCTTGATAGCAATGTTCCCATGGCATTGACTTCAATATTTCCATGGCATTGACTCCAGCACTGATTTCTTCAGATGTGGGCAGTGCAGCACTGGTGCACGTGGGAAGCTGGTCAGAAGCTCGTCACAGCATTAGAAGGCTGGATCCACACCAAAGTGTGCAGAGGAGGGATGTAACCCATCAGTCTTTACTTTATGCTTGATCTTCTAGATAGGCCCCGGGCTTGACTGTTGACCTGGGTTCATTTCCAAGCCCTCCCCTATCAATCAGACATGCACACATACTGTTCCAGTAATGAATCAAGCTGGCTTGTTCTTGACCTCAATCAATCAAGCCTGTGTACCACACAAACTTTCATCTAGGTTGGAAATAACAGGTAAAAAAGCCCAAAGCACAGCCTATGAAGACTGACTCCCCATTGCAGCATTTCTACAGAGGGCAGAAATTTTTCAGTGTCCACAGGGTGTATGTGGTCACCAATTAAATGTGGCAAGGAAAAAAATTCAAACTCGAATATTTTCTATTAAAAATGTGTGAGAAGAGATGTAATACTATTGGCATAGAAAATTCAGAAGACATTAAAAGCTCAATCTCTGGGAAATTCTACCCTGTTACAAGAAAAGCAGGAATTCCTGTGCTCTGCTTTTAAGCCTGCTTGAGAAAACCAAACTATGAGAGTTAAGCTTAGCATGCATCTTCAAGTCAATAGCTGTGAATGGGCTGCCCAGAAAATCTGTGTAACTACAGGTTTCTGCTAAGGTCTCATAAAGATATTGGGAAAAAGAGCCATGCAGCCAGAGCAGAGGTGTTTGCTGGTCCTGGAACATGTAAGGGTGATGAGCCATCATATAACCTGACAAAGACTGATCTGCAAGATAGAGCAGAAAATCCTTATTAGGCACCAGCCTGCTTATCAAGCAACTCGAAAAGCTCTTCTCGAATCACTATAAGAAAACTTACCAAAATCTATCTTTCTGAATGTCATTTTCCTCTCCCAGCTGTGCTGAGCTGACCATTCAGGATTGAAAAAAGCAAGCTGCGCCGGACACATGCTTCAGACCCAACCAAACCCATGTTTATCAGCTCCTTCCAGATGTTCCTGCAGCTGTATCTCCTCAACATCACCACAATTTGATGTGGCACCAAGGCAAATTAAGAACTGCATTTCTGTAGGCCTTCCCGAAGCTCTGTGCTAAGTGTACTCCAGCTCTCTTCTCAGCCTATTTTTTACACCCTGGTGTCCTCAATTACATTTCCAAATGAAAGGAAGTCATGCTACTTTAATTAAACATTTAATTGTAGGAGGGGGAAAAAAAGAAAAGAGGGAGGGAGCTCATGTTTGCCAACAAGGAAAGGATAACGGTAAGAGATTGTGCTTCTAAATGAAACCTCACAAAGCTTCTTTCTGCAGCAAGAAGGCACCCTGGGCTGAGGCTCATGTATCAAAGTACAGCTCAGCTCCCATTCAATTAATGTGTCTGTTTTGATGGGAAGGTTTTGTAAGGCATTGTTGGAAATGGTTTCTAATTTTCCCTTCAGTTTTTGGCTGGCTTAATTAAACTTACACCCACCGAACCCTTGTGTATCTCCAAAGGCAGGCTGGTTATCGACCTAAGGGATTTTTTTTTAATCATTTCTATGTTTCCCTGGCCACCTTCACTGAATTAGTGAATCCAGGCTTTTTATTTTAAGGTTGATCCAACACTGAGGTGTTTCTGCTCCTGCCCCTCAAAGACCTGGCACAAATGTGCATCATCTTTCCCTTGCTGAGGGAGTTTGGAAACTCAACTCTCCAGGCAGGGAGTTCCCCAAATAAGTCATGCAAACCACAGCTTCCACAGCAGACCCAGGATGTCTAGGCAGGAATAGGATTACCTGTAAGAGCAAAACCACTCACATGTATCAAAATTCATGGGAGAGGGTCCCCATTAACTTATGGCACAGGTTTGTTTTGTGAGTAAACTGATGAAGTTTGCTCAGCTTGGGTCCCAAAAGCGAGCAAAGCACTGTGGATTTGCTAGTGTCTATGATGGACGGAGTCATGCAGTGGCCTTGTCCTCACTGGGTAATTAGTAGTCTTATCTCAGTTGCCTGATCTGAAAAGACTTGGGGGTCTTATTATATATGGGACATCTCTCTCTTTCAAATGCAGTTGAAATCTGCTAATGGGCTTATAAGTTATGGGAAGGTCAAATGAGCAAGCACAATTGTAGAAACCTCCTCTCCTTTGGAAAGCAGGTTAAAAATGAGGTTGAAGCCTGGGCTGTGTGCCTGGCCAAGTGAAGGTTCACGCCATCCCAATGTTATTTACCTGTGGGCCTGATTGTACAAAATGCAACACCCATACTTCATCTGACGTCATCACTGCAGGCAGAGAGTACCTTTGAAATCAAGGCTCTGCCTGCTTGTTAAAGGATGACAACACTCGCAAATGTCAAAATACAAAAGAAGGCTTACACAAAGAAAACATCCTGCAGCATATGGAACACTGCTGTCGCACAGTCATTCTTGTCACTAATAGAGCAGGGGGTGAGAGTGGGTAAACTGGGCTTCACGCATGAGGAGTGATTCATGGTGGAAAGAACAACAAGCCTGAGATAGAAAACTGAAACTCTCATGAACAGGGTTGCCTACCTAGTTCTCTTTTCCAAATGCTGTGTAAAAGCAGCAGGATATGAAGTGTTTCTCGGGGTACTGCTGACTAAAAATTCAAGAAGAAAGCATTCTTGTCTGCCCACAAAAGACTACGTAGGCTTTCTTCTGTCTGGGGCATAAAACTGGTGCCGTTCAGACCTGAAATCCTGTTGCCCACACGCTCTGTAGTGGAAAAGTGGTAGAAGTGCCTCAATCAGCTGGATTTACCCACCCCCAGCAGGTAGGATAGCTACTCCAACAGGGAACAAAACATGGTTTCTGCTCAGCATCATGAATGTGCTATGGATTAGATGCAGATTAACCCAGCAACCTGCCATCCACTCTCATCATACCTAAGAATATAAGCAAGGGGAAGCTGATGAATAGGGAGAAGAACAGGTGAAGTTCAGTTCAAAGTTCAAAGTCACTGAAAAAGCCATGAATACCTAAACCAGAGTGGGTCTGTTTTTTTCTGTTCATAAGCCTATGCTGAACCCTCTGGGTCATTCTGCTGAGGGTTCAGATAAGAGCCATAAAGGAGGGGTCCAACCTAGACCAAAGTTCCTTGCATGGGGTCTCCTTATGCACTGTTCTTGTTTCTGCCACCAGCCAGCTCAGCAACAAGCCACACCACTTCTTCTTGCCATACTTCATTTCAACGACTTCTGAAGATACTAAAACATTCCCAACCACACTGCAATCTCGGCATTGCAGGTGTTTACTCTGAGTGCTTGGGGATTACAAATGCAAGGTAAATTAGAAAGAAACATCAACCAAACTCTGCAGCACAAACAGTCCTAAGCCTCATTTAGGAACAGAAGGAGAGGGATTGAAGACAGACTTGGTTTTACCTAGAAAGTAATAAACTTTATTTCTAGGACTGTTTCTAACAAAATAGAGACAACTCTCTCTGGCTTATAGCACCTTGCTAATCACTGTAGCTGTGATACAGATTCATGTTTTTATTCTACATTCCTTTTTTAATTTAGGAAAAGGAAGTCTATTCAAGCCATGCTTAGAATGGAAACCCATGGCATTTGTTGTTAAGTTTTCAGGTAACTAAAATCATATTGGCTTAAGAGTTTACCCTTCGCATGCACTTTACCCATGAACCTGAAGAACACCAAAGCCCAAAGCAGGTGGGAAAACCATGATGAAGCAAACTTTGCCTGCATGATGTAGGGCAAAGGGGCTGTCTAGATCACTGCTTTCCATATGAATATATCTTATCTGGGCACTACTGTTAACTACTGTTAATGTTCAGATAACATATGGGCAGGAGTGTGGGAGCCTGTGTGCACCAGAGCTCTGTATTGCTGTGTATGTCTCTGTCTGGAAGGGCAGCAGTCAGGTTGTATACCCAAAGCAACCTATGTGATTGTTTTACCTTTCTTTTAGGGCACTTGAATTATGTGGTGTATTAAAATATATGTTGTGATGTGTTCTCTCACTTGCTTTGAGACACTGTCCAATGAATAAGCAGTTCTGTGGATGCAGGAACTGAGAAGAACAAAATGCATGGATTTGTGTTTCAGGCATAGCTGGCTTTGAGCCCTGAGAGATGAGTGGTGTTTGTCCCTTGATTTAGAAAGGTTCTCTCTGTGGTGTAGGGTCTCCAGCAGCTAATAGAGGCTGAGCTTGTTCAGCAGCATGGCATCCTATCTTGTGGCAAGTCTCTTCTCTTCACAACTGCCTGTTTTCACAGACCTTGTAGGAACTGAAATAACTAAGCAGCCTGTACTGTGTATTTTGTTTGCTTTGGTTTGAGGGTTTCAGAAGTTAGCACAGGGAGAATCACACACGCACCATGCTCACATAAGCTTTTAAAAATCCTGATCCCGCTATGTTGATTACCATGGATAGTCCCCTTAACTGAAAAATGAGTCATAATCGTAGAAAACAGTGCAGAATTTGAACCTAAGCCATTAATGCTAATGTAATATATGGTGAGAAAATACTATTAACATTTGTATGGATGAGTTACAATACTCTGATTACCACACATTTGCATTCCTTAGCTTCTATGTGATTACAACCTCAGCTTTGAAGTTGTGTTATCACAAAGACCTCTTTTGCTGTTTCAATTTGTTTTCCCGGTGTGTGTTTATTTAGAGCCAGAGTCAGTTTGCTAGTATTAATAATATTGATTGCACGATGATTCCTTCAGTGCCCAACTAAGACCTCAGAGAGGGAGAATAGATGATCCTAAGAGGGTGAATTCCTTCTTAGGAAGGGGAGTTCTGGATTTACATGGAATTGCTGCTGTTTAATAGCTCTTTAAAGGCCCAAGTCCAAGGTAGTTGTCCAGGCTTTTAGTAAGCTCAGTGGAGAGGGAGAAAAGCACCTCTAGAGGGCAATTCATTCCACTTATTGTGTCTGCCTCTGGAGCAGGGAGCTCAGGCGCCTGCATCCTTTTAGGTGCCTGGAGCTGGCTGGAGCCAAAACTCTTCAAGGTGACTGTGCTGGCTGCAAGGACTCAGACTGCGCAGAGGATGCTGCATTGCCATCCAGTCGGTCAGCAAAACTGCTTTTGCTGACTCACTTACCTGTGTTTTCCTCCAGGTTTTTGCCTACAATGACTTGTACCTTTTCTGTCAGTGTAAGGATCAGGAGGATCCTTCATCTTCCTCGATGCTGCCATGCTGCATGCTTCCTCCAAGATGTAGGCTGGGAAAGTCTTGTTCCCTGAATATCTAAGCCTGAGCAGCAGCAGTTCAGAATCACCTTGAGAAAGGTACTGGGAGATGTGTTGACAGACTCAAAACAGAGCATACTCTGTTGCAGAGAAAGGAGCTTTCTATCCATGCAGTGCAAAGGGTGTGGGTGCCAAAGCTCCCCCAGGAAAAGCTGAACGCAACATTACTATGCTGGTCTGCCCCAGCCTTGGTCCCAGAGAGGAGAAAATGCTGACTGCTGGTTAGTATATGGGAGCATGTGTCTGAGGGGAGGAAGGAGGTGCTGATTTTGTAACCAGCACCTATATTGCAGTTTTAAATTAATGGCAAGTTGTCTTAATCTTGGGACAGGTGTTCTTTTTTATTCTTGTCCCTGTAGCAGAATAAATGAATTAAATAAAAAATTACTAAGAACTTGAGCCTTCATCTAATGAATATTGTGGATACAACCTCTTATAAGTTACATTCCAGAATCCCAACGGGTATGTCTTATATATTTTTTGGATACTTACATGTTTTTTCAAAGGCTCTCTTACAGCAAACCCCTGAAAACTTAGCATAGCTCCTGCAGGTTAGAGATAGCCTGATGGAGGAGGAAGAACAGTAGGGTCATTAGGGAACATCATTAGAGGCTTAAGAGCTAATGATCCAAAGCACATTGACATTAATGTGACTCTTCTCTGGACTTCAGGTAGCTGAGCACATGAGTCCTTGCTTGTGATATTCAACGTGTCTGGTTTTCATACATGGTTATTTATTTTGGAATGGGAAAGGTTTTTTATTTCTTCTCTTTAGAGTAAAAAGCAAACAAAGAAGGTCCTTGTGCTGGACAAATCAACCTGTAGCACTGGAGACGAGTTTTCCTAGAACTGGTGACACCATTAATTCTGCTGCTTTAATTGTTTTCTAGGTTTATAAAGGCAACAACTAGTTCTATTGAAAGGGTTCAGGGTTTTAATGAAGTTAAACATTGGAAATTGACAGTCACTAAAAGCCTTCCTCTTTGTCAGATGCGGCTGTCACAAAATACTGTTCCCATTCACTACATTTAATCCACAGGTACATAAGTAAGCCATAGGTGTAGTGACGAGATATTCTAGCAGCCAGAGCACATGAAGCTGCCCTATAAGCACTCTGTTCCTCCTTCCCCAGTTAAACCTGGCAAGGACATAGTGCCCTCTTGCTTTGCAAAAGTCTATCCCATGCTAGCAGCTAATGGCAGTGGCCAGCACTGACCATGGGCACTGATGCTTCAGGGGTCTCTATGCCAAAACTCACTGCCATACAATTAAACCTCACTCTTCCTGGCCAGTGGAAGCTAAGGCCAAGACCAAGGGCACTAAAATATGCTTTTTCTTCTGCTGCAATGAAGCCACAAAAAAATATTGTCAAGGGATTAGCTGCAAAATAAAAATGTTCTCCTCAGGGGACACTGCTTCATGGTAGAGGGTTCAGACAACAACGTTTCTGTGGGGGGCTCTGTACCTTGGGTGGTTCTATGTGAAGACTTACCCCTCCACTTATAATCATAGAATCATAGAATCATAGAACAGTTAGGGTTGGAAAGGACCTTAAGATCATCTAGTTCCAACCCCCCTGCC
>JAVHNF010066484.1:0-11263 GCA_034783455.1 Micropsitta finschii | reverse complement strand
GCAGACATGGGATAAAACCTCAGCCTCTGCAGTTCCTGTCCATAGAATCACCGAATCATAGAATAGTTAGTGTTGGATAGGACCTCAAGGATCATCTGGTCCCACCTTTCTACGCAAAGCATGACCTAGAATAGATGTCCCAGTACCTTGCCCAGTTGAATCTTAAAAGTACCCAGGTTTGGGGGAATCCCATTATTCCAATGTCTGATTGTTCTCACTGTGAAAAGTTTTCCTCTTGTGCCAGTCAGAATCTCTCCAGCAGTAGCTTGTGCCCATTACCCCTCATCTTTTCCATGTGACTCCTTGTATAAGGGGAATCTCCATGTTCTTTGTAGCCACCAATTAAATATTGGAACAAATTTCTCTAGACTCTTTTCTCTAGGCTGAACAAAGGTGCTTGTGCCGTGAGCTGCTACCTATAGAGAACTGACATAAAATCTGCTGAGATATTTTATGTAAAGTACCTTTATGCCTGGGTTTGTCTTCTGGCCACACTCAAAGTACTTTGTTTTGACAGCACCAGACTTAGCTGTTTCTCATTGACAAGATCTATACTACCTACAGAAGTGTTCTGCCTCCACATTTGCCAGATGAGGAGCCTAATTTGGCAGCGTTTGTAGAGCATGATTATCTAATGTAAATAATATGACAAACATGAGCAGCAGAGGAGATAAGTTTATAATGTGGTCTTTGGGAGTTATATTTATTCTGTTTATTGGTATCAGGAACTTATTACTTTGCATAAATTATTCATGTGAATTAGAAATGCTTATGATACTCATATTATTTGTGTTTGGAGGGATGTGTAGCAGAAAGCCACTATTTCCAAGAGTGCTTGGAAATCATGGGATAATCCTAGTGTGAATGGTATCGTTCTGCACACCACGAAACACTCCTGGCCACATAAACCACAAGGGTGTTGAGGCATCTCTACCAGGCTCAGTAGAACACGGTGCAAAGCCTCCCTTTGCCAGCACTGATGGAGCTCCATGGAGATTCATGGGCACAGAGCAAGGGCCCTTCAACATCGCAAAGGGTGGCAGGGGATTAGCTCTTCCCTAGCAAAGCACAGGTTTATCCCACAGCCTTTATACATGGAGGATTCTGTGCAGGTTTAGGTGAAGATTTAACATCTTGCTGTCCCATCTGTTCTTCAGCCATAATACCGGGGCTGGATGGCTATTGTTTGTGATCAGCAGGAGATCAGAAAAGATCAGCATAATAGTCCCCTCTGGTTATGAATTTATAACAAGGAAGTGCAACCACTTCATTCACTGGTCTCCACTGGCAAATGGCACGCAGGAGGAGCCCTAATATGAGTGAAAACCCACTGGGACTGTGTCTATAGCTGCTTTTTGATCCATAGTTCACCCATCAGGGGCACATGTTGGGTTTGCGGCCTTGGCTATGGGGTCTTTTGCAAACCAATTAGCTTCTATTTCCGTCCTCAGTCAGTATATTTCTTTCCTAATGTGACTGTATTTTTATTAAAATACTATTCAAGTTTGGTTCTGACCCTGAGAGATGGTTTTGGCAGTGGTGGTGCTGCCGTGATGGGTGCCCTGCAGCTGAACAGAGCAGCACTGCCCTGCTGCTGCACTATTCACCCTGGGTGCTTTTTCCTTCCCAGTGCAGTTGTTTCTGCACAAGCCTTTCGCCAAGCAGCTGCCTTATCGTCGCCTTTTTTGCAAGTGGTAATTCAAAAGACCTGGCTAACATGCACTCCTTGGAACTGCTGAGACGTTTCTGTGTCCATCTGAGCCACATGTCTGTCCCACTGCAGCTGCGCCTTCATTAATCATATCCCAGTGGTGATGCACTCAGCAAGCTGCAAAATGTTTTTGCTGCACAGCCTGTCTTTCTATCCCGTTCAAAGCAAAGCTAGAAATTCCTCTGGTGCATCTTCCTTCAGCTGCTGGATGTATTTTCTGTACAGCATCCAAATCTCACACCTGCACAGTGTCGTGATAAACACAACAGCCCTGTCCACCCCTGTTTGGGTGAAGAGCAGGGAGAGCCCACACTGAGGCTCTGATAGGTTTATTATAGGAAGAGAGTAGCTCTCTGCGAGCTCCGCAGGCACCAGATTGCAGCACCAGGGGCTGGGTGTAAATTTTTAGCTGTCAACTGGCTCAGTCTTCCTCCGAAAGCCTGGGAAGCAGCAGTAAACTGGGCAGATGCTCTGGGACTTGCTCTTCTCCACTAACAAGGGAAGAACCAAGTACACTGGCAAAAGCCATAGTTCATTGATGTTGGAAAACATAGGGCAGTGGAGGAAAACATGGGGCAGCTGAGAGAAAAACTCTGCACGCACAGAAATCACTTAAAATCATGAAATCATGCATCTATAGAATCCTAGAATGGTTTTGGTTGGAAGAAACCTTAAAGCTCCTCCAGTTCCAATCCCCCGCCATGTGCAGGGACACCTTCCACTAGACTGGTTTGCTCAAAGCCTTGATGAGGAAGCTGGTGAGGAAGCTGCTTGTTTCCCCTGTTGAAATAGTGCCACATGGCAAATCTTTGGCCATACCAGGTAGGAAACGACCGTGCACGCTGCACAGCCCCAGCAGAGTGAGCTGCCCCCCACCCTCTCCTCCCAGCTGCTCTGGTGGGGTTTGGTCTGTCTTCATCCCCAAACCATTCAACAGGAGCTGCAATGATGTACAGTAGTCTTCAAAAAACTGGAGAAATGGCAGGTCAGTTGTCAAGGGCAAACCCTGTCAGGAAGGCTCAGGTGAACAATGCACATCTTAACCCATGCAGGGACTTAAATCAAGGCTCAGACAGCACAGATCATACTTGTGATAAGAGAAATGTTAAAGCCATAACCCCACAAATGATTTGGAGATCATCTGAGCTAACCATCTAATGGAAGCTCACTCTAAGATAAGGAAACTGGGATGGTGAACATGAGCCAAAAAATTCATTCACAGAGAAATGCTAACTGGGTAGAAAGAGGAGGTGTGATTTCTGCATACAGTATTAGGGAAAGCAAGATAAACTACTGGATCGATATCTGATACCCACATTGTTAATCTGGAAAAGATAGACAAAGACTTGCAAGGATGAGTCAAGTTTTGGAAAACCTACCTGAGTGTGACAAACAGAAAGGGCTCCATCTTTCAGTTTATTAAATTGAAGTTTATGAATAACAGTCACAGCATAAAAATCCACCCATAAGGTGCAGATCACTGATAGCAAAACAATGTCTAATTTTGCAGATAAGGACAAATCAAGATCCAGTGGTAGGAAATTGCAGGCATGGAAGACTGCGTCTGCAGGTGACGCACATTGATGATAATGTTGCTATTTAAGAAGTGCTGGACTTTTTGCTAGAACCAGTCAAAAATTAGACACGCTGAAGCTGTGCACTGTGGGGACCAGGTTGGAAGGGATGGATCTTGCATAGAAATTCAGTGCCTTGCAGCTGCACGAAGTCCAAAGCAGAAGATTTTATAGGCATCAGCCTGAGATGGCATTTTAGGACTGAAAGGATGTGTACTCCTGTGTTAGAGCCAGAGGCATGTCTAACACCCATGTTTTCTTGGGTGTTGCCTTGGTGAACCCTAATCCTTCAGTCTGCTCAAAGAGGGAGGATATGCTAAGCTGTAAATTCACATTTCAGGCAGAAATAGTAAAGTCAAGCAGCTTTGTGGCCTGCATGGGTATGCTTCTTTTACTCTGAGTCCCAGATATTCCATCTTCACCGGGTGCGGCCTGCTGCCTGTGCATTATTGCACAAACCATGACAAATTAGTTCCTGATCCTAGATAGAAAAGCCAAGGGCAAAAGAAGATCAAGATTGCTGGTGTCAGTCCTGCCCTTCCAAGAGGTAATTTGCTTCCACAGATTGTCCCTTTCCATGGAGAAGGAAATTGCACCAAAGACTTCAAAGGACATAATGAAAACCACAATGGAAATCAACCCAGCAAAGACCAGTGAACAAGAAAACACACTTCCCATGAATCCTGCCTCACAGCTACAGCCCTGATCAGCACTTGCAGGTGATGGGTGGCTTGAACAGACGCAGTGCTGTCTGCAATTGAGAATCCCCCCACATGAAGGAGGGCTGTAAGATCTGATAGAAAGAAGAGGTGAACCTGCAGCTAACAGCCTTGTAAAGCATTTCTCCTTTTCTACCCTGAACTTGCAGTGTGTTTGCTTCCTGTGTTCCGAATTTCTCTGATTTAGGTGCACTACAAGAAATGGCAGCAACAAAAGCAGAGCTGTGCTCCAGTGCATGTAATAAAACAAATCATGAGGGCATCTCTAAGAAACTGCAAATATTTAATCATCAACAACTTTGGGGCAGAATCAGTTGCATTGGATCACATCTGTACTAAGTGTAATTGGGAGCAGCCCTTAATGGAGGTGCTGGGTTCTCACTCAGTTCAAGCCTGCTCTGAGGGTTACGCTCGCTTTCCTGCAAGCATCAATGATGTGCCGTGGGTTTGCTTCAGTAACCTCTGCACCAAAGCACACTTTTCCGTGAAGCTCCAAGTTGCGTGCTCTGAATCCCAGCCCATCCCATCCTCAGCGCTCCAGGGAAAGGAGCTCAAGAAATAATTAACTTTACCGCTTCCTGTAAAACCACTTGTTTTTCTAGGCCCCAGAAGGCAATCGCTGCCAACACTGCGTGTGTGATAGTGGTGGGTCAGATCTTTCACCTCCTTCTGCTGCTTCTGCAGATGGAGAGCACGGCTGCCTTGTCTGATTGTCACAGACAGAGACATGCAAGTAATTGTTTTCCTGATTTGGTCAGTGATCCAGAAAAAAATAATTGTTTGAGGTTGACCGAAACTCACAACTTTGCAGAGCATTTTGTAAAATAAAACGGTTCCTGTTGGGTTAAAACGCCCAATGAAATACCTTCTCTAACAGGAAGGGAAGTATTTTATCTTAGGGGAGTTGGTTTTAATCTGGTTTACAGGAGGAGGGAGTTTTACTCCATAGATGCTCACCTGGCTTACGCTGGAGCTGGGGTGGGAACCCAGCACTCCTGTGACTCAAAAGCAATCTATAGGCTGGAAGGACACAACCTAGACTGGGCTATGGGGCAAGAAGGACAGGACCTTATCCTCCTGAACTCATCCAGAACGCTGAGCCATGTTCAGGCATGTGTCAGCGACTGGGATCCTGTTGGGATTCATCTGCTTGAACATTGATGCAGACTGAGACGTCTCCATCTGAGTAATCATCTAAAGTCCCATTATGGTCAACAGTGGGAAATCTTCTCTGCCAGAAAGCCATCAGTCTTGTTATCAGGGAGATATCTAAGTAGGCAAAAGCAGTGACTTGCATACTTAAAGCTGTGTTTCTCTCTAGCTTGGCTGCATGCACTTAAAATGTATGAAACTGTGAGGTTTTATGCCTGGAAGCCCTGGTTTGTCAGGAGGACTGGGAGCATGAATAAGGGTCATCTGCTCCTGGGAAAGGGAAATATTTGTTTTAGCCTTTTTCCACAATAAATTCCTCTTGTGTCCAGTAAAAATCTCCCCAGGAGTGACTTGTGCTCATCATCCCCCATCTTTTCCATGTGACTCCTTGTAAAAAGGGGTGTTCATTTGCCTTCTCCCATGGGCTACACACTGATTGTAGTGGTCTCCATCACTGTATAGCTCATAGCATAGTGCTTCCACATACTTTTAGCTCACAGTGTGTCCATCACCTTCCATGTCCTTCAGCACTAAAAGTATTTGCCTTTATTCTTCAAGACTTCTGATTTCTCCTATTTTCCACTTGGACTTCTGTTCACACCATGAATCTTAGTAGGGCTTCATCAAGGATGTCCCAATGGAGTGCTGGATCTTCACAACCGTCCCAATCACATGGAGATGGTGAGTGTACTTGGGGAGGGAGTATAGCAACGTGAGCATGACTAGAGCACTAAGCTGCTGGGAACTTGGTGAGGTACAATCGGGAGCACATGAGGAAATATTAAACATGACATTTTTCCAGTGTGGCAAAGGCTTTTAACAGGACTAAGTAGCTGAGTGTATGGAGAATGCCCCTACACGTACATGTCCTTGAGTTCCCAGCAATGACTACTGCAGATTTCATTCCAAAGGACTTGTTCCTTGAAAGGAAGAAAGGAAAAGAAGAAATCCTGACTGGTTTCTTACTAAATATTTACTAAACCATATTCTAGCAATAAAAGTTAAAAGATCCCTCAAATTAAAATGCAAATCCAAGAGCTAAAAGTTAGAAAGGAATGGTTCTGGTGAAAACTTTACCTTTGCTTATGTAAAGACCCAGATTTTTTCATGGGATCCAATTTAATTCCAAGCTAAAGCAAAACTGAGCATTAAATTTTTGGAAAACCAGAAATTCCAAGAACAATTTTGGGGGTTAAAGTGAACATTTGTTTGTCAAACCACAAACATTTCAATTTAAAATTGGAAATACCTTTTTTTCTTTATCCAAATCATCTCAAACTCTAAAAAGCAACAGGATTGGAAACCAAAGAATGTGACATTGCCCGAGTGTCCTTAATAAATGCCAAGCTGCAAAACAAGTATGGATTTGCAAACCATTTTTATTGTTAACACATTTGCATTTTTACTGACTAAAAGGATTTCTACTAAATTTCAGCCAATTCCTTCTCTAATATTCTGCCTTCTTAACGCAATCATTTAATACTGATTTAAAGGCTGTGAAATGAAGGATGAAGAGCTGATATTTCTCTGTAACCTTTTGATTTTCTATATTCCAACTCCGGTCCATTTGATCTGTAACACCCAGATTGTGGCGGCAGAAGGGATTTTTTACATTTATTTTCATAATTTAATGTTTGTTTTAGAAAGAGCAGGGGAGGGAAAGCTGCCAGAGCTTCAGCCTGCCGCAATCTTGAATCTTACCACGACTGGGGGAGGAAAAGAAGCTTTGGCATCTTTGCTGCAGTGCTAATTTGCATTGAGGAGGATCTTTACCCTTCGCAGCTAAAAAAGATGAAGTGCTAACTTCCAAAGTGACATTTTGGAATGCGCGTGGAGGTTCTCACGCTGCTGGGGCTGTGTTTAATGCTCTGTTTCTTTTAGTAAGCTGGGGGATGTCAGTTTTGTCCAGAGGAATAAATGCTGGGGGGGGGAGGTGCTGGTGGTGTGTAACTCAGGAAGGGAAGTTTATCCCCATGATTAAATTGATGTGGTAGCAAAAAACTCTGGCTTTGGAAAGCTGTGGGGTGGAAGGCGCTGACACATTCCCCAGCACCACTCTGCAAAGATCTCCTCATCCCCTTCCAAAGGGCCCTTCTCACCCTTCTGGGACAAAATCAAGAGAGACAAAAAGCTTCATTGACAGACTGGGTGGCAAATGCTCTCAGGTCTGCAGCTGAGGCTCAGCTCCCCAGTGTTAGTACATTTTGCTTTGGTTCTGTTACAGGGTATTTGTGACCTGTGTGGAGAGATAAAGCTGCTTTTGGCCACAGCATCGTTCAGTTCAGAGTGAGTACTGCAAAACATGTCAGAGAACAAAATAGATGTCCTGGTTTTGCAGCTTTGCCTGGAAAAGGGTTAGATACAGCTTTTATGGCCAGACCTTCAGACTGTGGTTTCCACTGAGAGCATCCTGGTACATGTGTATCATCCTGAGGCTGGGTTGCCGCATGGTGCTGCCATCGTGCCACGTGGACTTCCACAAGCTCCTAACTTTGCTGATCAAGCACATCAGGGAGGGGGTGTGTGTGTTGGAGCGTGTGTGCATGTGTGTGATTGCAAGGTGGGGAGATTCTCCCCTTGTCTACCTCTGCTGCTGTCACCCACTCCCCCCAGCAGTCTCCTTCGAAATGGAGCAGGCTGAAGGCTCAGGACAGTGTCTTCAATAACCCAGGTACTTTCTTTCTAGTTACAGTTCAGTAGGCATCCCTCTTCATTGAACATTAATGAGAAGCCTGAGTAATGGCTATCCATGTGATGCCAGTATGGGGTGGCCCTTGCAGCTCCCTGCTCATGCCAGTCCAAACCCTTTATTCAAGGCTTTTGCATAGTGTGCTCAGCACCCAGGTCTAGAGGGGCTTACATAGAATAGAGCATTAAATCACTGTTGTGCAAGCAGTGAGCAGTGGACATTTCTCCTCAATGCTCTTAAACTGGTGCAGAGAGCTCCTCTAACAGTATTTATTGTAGACTTTTGTGCACCAGAAAGGCATGGTCCTGGGCAGAAAAGGAGTTGTGTGTTAAATGCAGCCTGGTGGAGAGGAGAGATTCTCTCAGTCTTCGAAGGACTTAGGACATTTCTAGAGATGCCATGAGGGAGAGGAGGGCCAAGCATGCTATAGCATCACAGAGATTAGGGTCCATACATAGTGCTTAAAAGCTGTACTCCCACTGCACTCCCCTACTCCGTGTCCCTTACACAAGCTGCACCTGAATGAGTTATACACACTGCTTTGAGGATGGGAAAATGTCTGTTTTGGGTTCATAGATAACTCTAGGCTCTGCTGTAAGGGTCTGGTCACAGGACTGAAGCCAAGGGGAACAGGTAGCATTAGGGGAAGAATTACGTTTTGCCCCCAAAGCTTATTTGAATTTATGGGGAAAACGTTTCAAGACTGATAGACAACTCCATAGGACTTCTTAAACTCTCTAAAAAGATCCTGTTTTCTGTCTGCTTCATTTCCAAGCCTGGTCACCAGGGACTGGTAGGAAATATAAGCAGATGATATAAGCCTGCTTCTTTCATGCATGGCTGATTGAGGGTGTCCCAGCTGGCTGCAAAGGCCAGATTGAAGGAACTATTTTCATGCAGCTCCTCAGTGGGTCATCATATTACTTGGGCTCATCTGGAAAAAGTGAAGGCAGAAAAAGCTTTCTCTAATCCTCAGTTCTGCTCAGTCCTTCAGCTGTTAACAGTCCTGAGAAGGAAAAGCCATCAGGAAACCTGCTGAAGACCTGGAGGAAGCAAGAGGTGACCAAAGTCTGGAGAAGCATTGGTTACGGTAAATGGATAGCAGAAAATCCCTGTTAGTTCTTTGAACTGGAATATGGAAGCAGTCCTTCACTGGGGCCTTTTGGGTGGTGGGAGGGACAAGTCAGAGGAACAACCTTCGACTGAAGTGTCAGTGAGGAGGATTTTAGATTTTAGAGTCGATAAAGTGAATAATGACAGCCAGTCAGGACCAGCTGCTAGTCACACGAGCATTATAAAGGAGCTCAGATATGAAATCGCTGAGCTGCGCACTGTGGCTTGTAACCCATTGCTTAAGCTGGCCCCAGGACCAAAGGAATAGGAGGTGGCAAATGAGATGCCAGATTTTCAAGTGACCTCCTGGGGAAGCTGAGGCACCACAGAGCACTGAGTCTGGCTTCTGCACTGGGACAACTGGAGAAAGCTGGAGTGCAGAATAAATTAATAGTTATGGATGTGCAGTGGAAAGAAATGCTTCAGACATTTGTCTGAGCTCTTTGAAGGAATTGACAAGCATGTAGAGAAGAGTGAACCAGCTTGATATACAGCACATGGGTTTCCCAAATGCATTCTGCATGCTCTCTCATTAGGAGCTCCTCAAGAACTCACTGCCTTGGCATAAGTGGGAACATATCATACGTTAAAGGAGAGGAATAAAGAGCAGAAATAAATGAAATCAGTTGCTGGCAGTGTTTTCCAAAGGTCTGTGCTGAGGTTCAGGTGTATAATGTTCCTTAACTACCTGAAAAGGGAACAAACCAAAAGGAGACATCATTTGCGTATGATGTGCTGTTACTGAGAACAGCCAAATCTGAAACTGGCTGTTAGGAAATGGAGCAGTATTCAACAAAATAGAAGTCAGAAAGTTGTAAGGCACATACTAGTGTTGAAAAAGACAAAAGAAAGCACATGGGGAAATTAATCCTTTCCACATTAGTACAATGGCAAGCTCTAAACTGGCCCATGCTTGTCAAGAAAGGCTTGACATAGCTATGGAGGTATTAGTGCACTTCGGTCATCAGGAAGCAAAGGGCACGTGGTGAGTGTAAGTAGCTGTGAGAGACTGAACCAAAATCAGACTCCATCAATCCATTGTCTCAGAGATGGGGGGGGGAGAGATGAGCTAAGACTCTTCCCTCTATTATCTCAAGGATTTGTGTGAGGAATTGCTGCTCATTATCCCAAGAATTGCTGCAGACACGTGCAGTTGAAGAGCTGGCTGCACGGCCAGGAGCACATAGTATGTGACATTAAGAACAGAGGTACTGCCCCCAGCTCGTTATAAAAGGGGGGAAGAGGCATCACCAAAAGCACACCTTCAAGGGGACAGCTCCAGGAGGACACCTCCACGTGGACACCCACCTCTGACGACTGCTACAGACTCCTGGGGCACTGCTCCGACACCGACTACAGACCCTGGTGGACTTCCACCACCTCCGACAAGGATGACAGACCCCCAGGACACCGCTGGATCCGCGGTATCTCTATCTCTGTACCCCGAATTCTTGCTTCATTTCCATCCTTTTCCCGATCTGTCCCATCGCTATCCCCTTTTTACAATAATTTCCCTTTTTATCAGAATCGCCTGTTTGTACTAAACCAACTGATGGATTCCGGTCCTGAACCTCGTTTTTGTCTTCATTTCACTCTTGGGATCACGAAGGAAGCGAGTCCAACACTCGGGTTTTCTCCAGTCGGACCCTGACATGAAATTGGCGTCACGGACAGGATCCCTCGCAGTGAAAAGTACCGCAATGTCCCGTAAGGTGCGAGGTTTTACGGGTGAGCCTCTCGGGGACTTGAGGGCTGGGTTTTGCTGGAGCAGAACGTGCTGCCTCCCGGAGCCGGCTGTGCCATTAGAAATGAGCAGCAGTGAAGCTGCGCCTCAGGGCAGGGACGTGTTGTGTGCTCTGTTACAGAAACAAGGCTCGCCCCTCTCTGCCAGGGGTAGAGGGGCCCGGAGACATTGGCCTGATCTGCACAGTGTAAGAGAGCGACCAAGCGCCCTGCCAAAGGACTGCGGGCCGGGAAGGGGGAATGGATCGTCTGTGCCGTGCTGGGCGCCAGCTCGGCTGCTGCAGTGAGGATGGAGAACAGCAACAAAGAGAGAATCTCCGTGCGCGCAAACTTCCGCAGCCCTGGTCTGAGCCCTGCGGGACCCGGTACTTAACCTAAAAGAGCAGTGACCAAAGAGAAGAATCAGGCGAACTGCGTGCAATTAGCGCTGAAAGAGCAGCTCCGGGTGGAGAAAAGCGGCTCTGCACGGCCCGAGAAAACATTGAACATCCCCCCAGTGACCTGGAAGAGATGAGACTGAGGTGAGAGAAATTAAACGTTCCTGCCGCTGCTCTCTGCCCCG
>JAVHNF010066474.1:0-10712 GCA_034783455.1 Micropsitta finschii | reverse complement strand
ATATTTTTTTCCATAATACATGCGTTACACTATTGTTTTTGATAAAAAACAACAACAACAACAACAAAACCCTTTTAAAGCTAGTAAGTTGGACCATTACAAATTAATCCTGACTTTAATAACTGGTTAAAGACCCCTTCAGCTTTATAAGTAACAAAAAATATTAAAGCCTGTGATCACAGCGAGCTTTTCTCATTTCTCCTCTAACCATTTGTTATTTAATCCAATACTAGTAATCCAATTTGTCCATCAGACTTTTAAAGGGCAGAATGCAACTTCCCCAGCTTAGACACTTTTCAAAGTACAATATATTTTTCAAATGAATGCTGGATGTTTCATTTTTTCCCCAACTGTTCCTAGCTCTAATGTATGAGGAAAAAAAGAACAAGATGAACATTGTTCGTACTGATTAAGTAAGAGCTCATTAAAGAGCTGTCAGTGCCGTACTTTGAATATGCATGAAGCATATAATCAGATCTAGTACCGTCACTAGAGGAGAATACGGTAAGTACAAAGGATTGATTTAATTACTTAGAGTGGGCTGTGGTGGTAAAGCAGTCTTGTTAGCGCAAAAAGAAAAGGAGGTTGTATTCTGGCACGGTTAGGGGAAAAAGGCAGTTTTAGCTTCTGCCACAATACCTAATCTCAGGATAAAGCACTTTACATTGTAGCTTAAAATGAAGACTGTCAGTTTTCTAAAAAGACCAGAATTCATCTTATCTTGTTTAACCTCATCTGGTTAACTATCTAGCAGAACATATTTATTCTCTTTAACACGTAATTATGCTTATACCTTTTTATCCTATAGTTCAATAATGACTTCTGAAAACAGTCTTCAAATAAGAGCGGGTATTGCTGCAAACATCATATGCATGCAAAATGCTCGGTAAGAGATTTGAAAAATGCAGAACCAGAAACTAAGACCAAACAGTCAGTACACGCGCCTTTATGTAAAAAGTCAACACAGCTTTTAATGTTGGACTTTATTATTGAATAGGTGCTGAGGAGGCTTCTGGGAAGGTTTCTCTAATTTATTTTCTCCCTCCACCCTCTTTCTTTCTGCATTCCCCCCTTCTCCTTTTTTTCTTTTTCATTAATCAATTCATTCTTGTTTTATTCTTCCTCTAGGAATCCAGGGGAAATCTCTCACATCAACTCTCAGTGCCATTTTCTAATTTCATTGTCTGGCTTGAGTGGTGAAGGATGCGTGCTCTATTCTTCTCTTCACTTGACATCTACCAGAACCCTCCTCAACGATTAGGAACAAGCCCAACACCAAGCCTGGAATAGCACAAGACACTAAATTCTGCCCTCAGATGTGAGAAACTCCTACTAACTCTGGAGTTGTGATTCTGAGCTGCAATAGCTCCTGTGCAGGATTCAATCAAGGCTGCAGTGTAAAGTTTGGGGAGTTTAGCTCTTACTAGAACAAATTTTAATGATAGCCAAAATAATGATAGCCAGTTTAATTACAGCAAAAAAAACCCCAAACCCCCATCCCAAACCCCTTTCTTTTCTCCTGTGGTTCATCACACTTATTCCAATATCATTTTCCTGACTGTAATTCAAAACCAACTTCAGCCAATTTTCGTCTACAGTGCTCAAGAATTACAAGCATGTTTATCTGCTACCATTTTTTGAGAGCAGTATAAACGACTAGCTTACTTTAACGTGGTACAGCTTCCAGGCAGTCTTTTCAAAATACCTTTTCCTTTGCATTCTTCAGGATTTACAAATGGATTTTTGTTTACATTGAAAGCTAATTATTTGCTAAATATTTAAATAAGAAGCATCTCGACAAAAGTCTCTTCTGAATCCATTTGAAAAAACCAATTTGTTTTCTTTTTTTTTCCTTTCCTACTAAAAATACTTCCAAACCCACCCCTTCTGCTCAGCCAGCTATCAGTATGCATATGTACACTTAGACCCATTATTTTTAAGCCGTTTGGGCAGCCAGTCATTAGATAAACCTAATATGGATTAACACAGTAAACCTGTACATTGCTAAGAAAATAGAGAAGAAAGTGCTACAAAACACTGTGAATACTGCTTAAAGGGAAGAAAAAGCAGCAACATGCAGGGACAAGATTAGTTTACAGTGTAAATGGATGAACACAGTAACTCCTCTACACTTTATTCCATCGTAAATCTATCAAGATAAGCTGATAGATTAATATTTTTTAAAAAACCCTTACATGTAAATGTATTGAGCTGTTGTGCAAAAACGAATTGCAACCTGCGGAAGATAAATAATAAAAAGGTTTCTATCAGCATCCCAAACCAGCCCATTCAATCTGGCAAGAAATAACAGGTTTACAGAAATCACTCTGTATGCTGTCTTAAGCAGTAATTGTTTTTAAATTTTATTTGCACTGCGTATAGTGTGTGTACCATGGTGTCATGGTTAAACACAGAAACCTCCCCATGTCTCCCCATTTACCTCAACAGAGCTACATGAAAAACAACCTACTTAAGAGACAGCCCATTCTTCACCCATTTGCTGATGTTTACACACAGTTTTAAGATAGAATAGAAGAAGCTTTCTTCACTCAACACAGTTGGGTGAAGAGGCCACAGGAGAATGCCAGCGCAGGTGAACTAGAGGGGGGCGAATAACTACAAAAACTGGCCAACTTTGCTCTGCTCCTCTTTCTGGGCTATTTGTTAGCTGAAAGAAGCTATATGACCACCAAGAACAGTCCAAATGCCAGCAAATTCCACAAATTTAATGGGAAGGTCTTTTGAAAACGTTCCCTACTGCCTTTATTTGCCTGCTGGTAAAAAAAAGAAGCTGCATTCACCCAATCACGGGGACGAGTTTTTACGAGTTTCTGTATTAGGAGTGAGCGGACAGATTGGCTTGTTTACCTGAAGGAGAACATGAATAGCAAATAAAGAATAGTTGTAGGATGTGTCTCATCTTGTCTCGTAAGAACCTGGGGAAATTCACTGAAATTGAAGGTGGTGTGTTTAAAACCGATAAAAAGAATGATCTTTCCTCAAAGCCTCATCATTTACCAGTAGAACTCGTCGCCACGAGGCAATGTTAAAACTAAGAGCTCAGCAAGAATTAAAACCAGGTTGAATGTTGAATACGGAAAGGCAAAGCTCTTGCAATAAATATTCAAACAAACAAACAAAAAAACACAGGAGGCAGGAATTGGATCCTCCTGCTTTAGGACATGACCTAACCTTTAATTTTTAGAGGTTAAATGAAATGTTCCCTAGGGCCAAGTTAGCCTGTTAACTGGCCCCTGCAGAGTTTCTTGCTCCTACCTGGGTTCAACTTGTACCTGTCCCTCTATGGGACGGTGCTCCAGACCAGACTATGGGACTGATCCACTGTGGCTATTACAGCTTTACTGAAAGGAAACATGGGAAGGGACAAGAAACAACGCTGGGTGTCTTAACTGACTAACCTCATGTTGCTAACAAAGGCTGATGGAAGGTCTCAAACCCTTCCAAAATCAGCGTTGGACTTCCCACTAATTTTAATACTCTTCTCATCTCACTCACTATGAACAGCTAATACCCAGACGAGCTCTTATTTTTAATGCAAGTTACTGAATTTAACAAATACTTAAGCAGAAAAGCCTATATTCACAACAGATATTCTTTGTAAGTGAGCACTACATGAGACCTACCGCAAAATGCATCCGACACAACTGAAAGCTATGGTGAAGATTTTAAAACAACCAGTGTTTTTCACTGAGTGAAACTGAGGCATCCCAAAAGAGATGTGTTTTCTGAAAAATCACCCTCCTCTGCTTTCAGAGGACCAACTTTGGTGGAAAAGCTCTGAATTTTTGTTAAAATAATTCTTGCTCCACCTTGAGCTTCATGTCTCCCATTTCAGATTACCATGCCCAGCTTTAATCCAGGATACTACTTCCTTTCATGGAACAAGGACCTTCTCAGTTATTAAAAATCACTGAAAATGAACAAGAATAGCCACCAAGAGATAAACAGGACGGGACCATTTTTTAGATGACACTGCAGAAGAGCTAGCTAGCACATGCAGCCCTAGCACAATTTTCCAAGTCTGAAATGGATGAGAAAATGCCTGAGGAACATTAGAAAGGCAAATTCATGGCCACTAAAACTTGCTGTCTGAGAACAGTTGAGAAGGAGACATTGATGTCCACACAATGGAGTCTCATAAAGGTAGGTAATGACTGCCAAGAATCTGCCAGGCAGAGTTACATTGCAGTGCATTGTCTGACTCTATTTCAGCCCCCAAAAGTACTGTAACCCTAACAAAACAGAGCTACAGCTTAGGGAATGCCTTTATCACAAGCACACATCAAATTAGCCTATTATCAAGCAGGAAAATTGTAATTTCTTTGGTTTCTGAAACATAATAAATCAGAGAGGCTATTTAAAATTTTGAGAGCTGTGTAAACAGAGGGTCAGGGTTCTGACCACATCTCAGCACGTGCAAGGATTTGTTCTACCTGGAGTGGGACTGACTCACAGGAGGACAAACATTTGTGGCCTGTAGTCTTGGCAACCTAAAATTACCACAGAGCTGAAACTTCCACAAAAGATGAATTGCCTCAAAGATTGCTGATTTTCTCTACATGATGAGTCAACGCAGTGGCCACTAGAAAATAACTAAAATATCAACAGAAGCAGAATGCTTGGGCTTGATAAAGAGTATGAATGTATTTTAAATGTAGGAGCATCAAACCAGACCAAGAAAAGACACAGTTTATGGCACAAAATTCAGGCAACAAGAGGTGAAATTCAACTGAAAACATCTGGAGAGACTCCAGCAAGAAAGTGATGCTTCCTGCCTTGAGGACAGTGCCTGCAGGGGTCCTAGCACTAAGCAGAACCAAGGCAGGTCCTCTATCCCCTCTGGTATTCTTTGTACCCAGGTTTTCTCAAGTAGCACAATTTCAGAAGAAGCACAGGCTTGGCAAAAATATTCAACAGACCTCTGCTTCCAACACAGGAAACAAGCACCATTACCTGATACACTCAAGACTTTGAAGCTATGGAAAAAACAGTAGCTCACACTTGGAAATCCACCAAGAAGGTGACGATGGTCTGGCAGATGATGATTTCACTTGCAGGCTGACAAGCAGAGTTGCATGCTTTGTTATGAGTGAGAATAATTTCTCTATGCCTGTTTACTTGGCAAGTGATGGCTGGGCAGGATTCTGAAGTGACAGACCACTTAACCTTAAAGTCATTGAATTGTGCTATATTAAGTCAGCACATTACCCCATTTTTATCAAAACTGCCTTACTTCCTTCAGAACATACTCCCCTGGAACAGGGAAGGGGTGGTGGACAGTGTAAAATGACTTCTCTAATGGTCAGGGCTGAATGTAACCCAAGCAACTGCCTGTAGTGAGATGATAGTTGGCAGTGAATGTGACCTTCTGTTGGTGCTAATGAAGATGCCTCCTATTACTGGGAGTTGGCAGGTTTGTACTCCTGGGATCCAAAGCTTCCCAGGGCTATCTGGACAAGTTCAGGTAGGCTGAGGTGTCCTGGGGCCTCAGAGTTTCCAGTTTTGACAGAAGAGGTGGTTTTGGTGGTAAAGAGAAAAAAAAAAAACCCCATGAAAATGTAACACAGCTTTCTACAGACTGCAGCAGCATCGTGGGCTGGGAGCCCCAGGGTGACCAAATCACCTTTCCCCTCGCTTCTTTTTACAGGCAGACACTGACTGTAGAGAAAGCTAACTTCCAGGCATAAGGCCAAAGACTATGCCTACCACATGAAAGAGCATTTATACTGCAATACCACAATGATAGATGGAAATCAGTTAAAAGAAGCGTCTGTTGGGTCTTGCAAGACTTCTGGAAGGCTTGCAAGCCTATTCATAGTGCCTAGGGCCCTCCCAGAGTAGCCTCCTGCTACGCAGGCAATGCTGCACTCAGACTCTCTTCTTCAAGCTGGCCTCAAGCATTTTGTTGACAGGTTCTTTTAAAGCAATGATGAGGCCACAAGCCAGGGAAGTGCATGGAGAGGAGGCTGACATCATCCTGTCCTTCCAGCCAATGACAATCCTATGTCACTTTGGGGAAAAATAACAAAAAGAGGTCATTGTTGCTGCTGAGCTGCTTTGATGATTTGATGAACTTGGCTGGGGTAGGCTGTATACGCACGCTGCTCAAGTCTGCTCATGGAAAGGTCTCCTCCTGGGAACTTCTACCTACCAGTGTACAGACCTAAGACCTAAGATATGTGGTGAATTAGAGTCAGAACTGTGAGCCCCAGGGTTTGGCATGGTGTGTTCACTCTGTGGGAGTTCCTCAGCTGTAGAAACGCTGGGCATTTGGAAATGTACGGCTAGTCTTTCTTTACCAAAGGCAAGCAAGACTGCTTCACAGCTAATTGCCGAAGATGGAGACTGGAGAGGTAGTTTACCAGTAAGAGACTGTGGAGGCAACATGACAGAAGGGAAACTGGAAAAAAGTTTGACAAGCCTTGAGAACTCAAGAAGTCTTCAGTCGCTCATCAAATGCATGGTTCTGACAATTACAAAATCAATACTTGTGCAGAAATTTGTGTATGAAAGATCTGGACCCTGAAGACGCACATCAGAAAAACAGCTTACTAGCATGCCAGTTTATTTGCATTAACAAATTTTGATGAATGGGTTTGCACTGCATGGATTCAGTACTAGCAGGCATTTCTACAGAACTCTGCGGGCTTCAGTGGGATTCAGGGCAGTCAAGTCACACTTGCATGCAACGCAGAAGCACAGTTACCATATTGTAAACAAGAACTCAATCATAATGTTGTTGCACTTTTTTCACCCAGGGTTTTGTCAGTTGCCAAACTCCCATTATCAAAACCCTGGCAGCAAGTTAACATTCCTGAACACTGGAGAAAGAAGCATCTCATCGAGTGCTTTATAATATTGCTTTGCTTCAAAAAACCAGTAGCTATCAATGCATAGCTTGTGAACTGTTACCATGTTACAATAAAAATCACTGACTCTTGTGTCAAAAATCTCTCCAACACAAATTTCTATTATTAATATCCTTCTAGCGTATCACTCACATATATTCATATTTCTTTTAAGCACTTTCACTCAGTTTTTATGCTAAATGAAAACAGGTAAATGGTGAAGATATTGTTTTCGGTGATACTTTTAAATTTTCTATCCTGCCAGAACTGCCGTTGCTACACCTCCCTTTCTCTTGCTGTGCTTCAGCATGTGCATCTTTGTCTTTCACAGTATGGTTGGACAACTCTCTACCACCTTGTGGTTTGGCAAGCTTTCAGTTCACCTGAGATCAATCATGCTGAGCTAAGCAAAAAAACAGTGTAACAAAGCAAGGCTGGCAAACTGCTATAAAACTTATGGTGTTATTAATTCATTCTTTCTGATTGAAGTAAGATATGAAAATATGAAAAGACCATGATTTTTTTTCGTCTTACATATATGCACTGATATTTTTCATACTGTTTGCTTGTCAGCTTGAAGATGGTAACAGAAACAACTTTTAAATTGAGTTCACCTCTCAGGTAAAACGGAGCATTCATCATTTTACTCCCCAAGCCCTGACACTAGTGAACACAATTCTGCATTTACTTTTGAGAAATCCAAAGAGAACTGTGAACTTAATTGTTTTTAAAAGACAGAACTTGGCTTAGGGAGTAGGATGCCTGCTCCTAGCTTCCCCCTCTCTCCTCTAGTGCAAATTTGTATTTCAGACTGGACGACTCCAGTAAGAAGCATTCAAGATGGTATAATACAAACTGGTAAATACAGCTCGGTAATCAGGTTTGTGAAGGTGCAGAGCATGTAAGGGATTTATTTTTGACAGTGAGGATATACACATATACATCATCAAGCCCCCACTGAGAAGCATACCACTCCGAGTGTTTAATACAGCTAAAGGGGGCAGATAAGGGATCAATAACAAAAATCACCTGGTAAAAAAGAAAAAAGTGAAAGGTGTTGCATTAAAAGGGCTTTTACTTTCCATGAGAAACAATACTGAGAAACCTGTATTTTAGCACTTGTACTCAACAAGCACTCCAAAGTATGCTGGGATGAGAACAGAAACCCATCCTTTCTAATAATCTTGTGACAAAAGCTAAAAGACATCATCCTATTAACTAGTGATCTCAACTGCTAATGCAGAGTACTTCCTGGTGCCTTTTATGTAGAATGCCGCTATTAAAAAACCACTAAACATTCACTGTGAACAACACAGAATCATTCATCTTTTATCAGCATCTCTTGTTAGAGGAGTATGAGAGGGGCTGAAGGTGTCATTGATATTATAGAGCGGAAATTAATCAGAAATTTTTCTCATATTTTCCTCATCACACTCATTTACTTTTGTACAAATTTCCCCCTGCTAAAAAGTTCATACCCAGCCCCCTGTTGTACGCTTTTAAGTTGAGAATATTCAACGAGTGCGTCAACTGAAAGGCACCAGGTCCTAACACAAAAAGCATTCGAAATTCTCATTTAGTTGTCTTTATTTTGCTAGCGCCATGTGGTCCTTGAAGATGTAGAAAACACGGGAAGCCGAGTAAAGATCAGAGCAAGCTCATTAGCATTCTGACAAAATTGGAGTGGTGGAGATGTATAGTTTGCCTAGTTTGTCGTTTTGAAAGCTACCGGTGGTAAGCTTTCTATTTCATTGTGCTTTTGTCTTTTTTGGGGGTTTTCAACGCAGCGGGGTGGTTGTTAGCCTAGGTTTTCACAGTGCATTGTGGGAACCTTGCCTGCACATTCAGCCTATATAGTATCATTCGAGTTCAAGTAAAAAAAAATAAATCTTTTTTTTTTTTTTTTACCTATTTGTTTCATAATCACCTATGCTAATGCAGAGCTGTCGCCTGGCTGTCAAAACCCATGCTGCCAACACCTGGTTTATAAAGTTAAAATAAAAAGAAGAACAAAACCACCCTAATAAAATAAATTCTGATTTGTATTTAAAAATAAAACCTTTTAAACATGTTGCTAGTTTTCTTCAAAAGACAAGATAAGAAGAAATTAATTTGATTTCCACTGTTTACAATCAACTAGAAATGAATTTGGGACAGATCCAGTTGATTAGAATTCAAAAGAGACTCTTTCACTGTATAAGATCCCCAATTCTATTTCAGAGCCTCTCGAAGGAAAGATGGGTTTATGCTCCAGAATTATGTAAATAATGAATTACCTCTTAGAAGACCTAGAGAAGTTATTACCCTGGTCATTTGATTTACTTTTTTAATATATATTTTTAAACATAAGGCTCACTTTGAAGGGCTAAAAAGGCTACATTAATGCTGCTATTCGACATGAACGTTTCCAAGTTGCAATGAAATGGATAAAGGTCTTTTTGGATGAATTTATCTGCTAAATCCTTGTGGTTGCCCTCCTATCTCGGATGATGACCCAAAAGAATGTCAACAGCTCATTTCCTAGAGAGCTGGAAAGAGTCACTACGCAAGCCATAATCTGTACGTTCTGAAAGAACCATTTCAAACATTACATTTCACAAGCTGTTTAAAGAGATTTTATTTTTTTCCCTCTCATCTCCACTATCCTAGCAGCCCTTTGGACATCAGTGCCTCGGAAATGAAGGCTTTAATAAAGTTGAAACGTGACTTTTTACGTATCGTGTTGGTGGGTCGTGCACATGTGCACACACGCACACGCAACATGCAACATGTGAGCGCCCATGGATACCCACGCTTTGAATCTGCATGGCTAAATTCTAGCTGCACTATGGCAGGGCCAAGTAAATGCTAGGAATCCAAATACATTAAGTCACCCCTAATTTACTCATTGGATTTTTTTTTAAATATAATGTGCGTCAGGCTGCCAAAATCAGAGCTATCCCTTTAGTAGGAAAGGATAAAACCCAGCTTGAAAGGAGTTACAATGGTCTAGATTCAGATACAGTAAATTTCACAATGGAGTGAGGATTAAAGATTTCTTTACTTAGCAAGGAGGAAAGGATAAACAAATATTAAGAGAAAGAACTGCTTTATACAAAACCTTCAATATTCTTTCTTTTTGTTATGCGCTTGGATAGCATCATTACCATTATCATCAAAACAGCCTTAGAGCTGCAGCCAGCCTCTGCTGATCAAGAAAAGCAAATGGTCAGGCCAAAGAGGGGCCAACTGGTCTTTAAAAAACAAAACCAAGGACAAGCAGGTGAGTGCTCAAAGACAGAAAACTCTGAGATACCCACACAGCCATGTAGATTGACAGACCTAAATATTTCTGTCATATTTAAAATTAAATTTCACTCTATGTCCATGTGAAACACATGAAATTTCATCACACGGGATGTTGCAATGTTTAAGCTATACATAAAGAACTGTATTCCCCCCCCAAACAAAAACAGCCCCCTAGCCCTCAGAATTAAATAGCAGGCATTATTTTAAGCTTAACAAAAGGCAGAATTTTGCCAGCTCTGAGATGCCACCTTTACTTCGAAACTGCTTTTAATCACTCAGTTCCTTTTCACTCAGGTTCCAACTCCTGGCAGAGGCAAAAAACCTGGAGACTGTTATCCACATGACAGTAAAGGCGATCGAATTATTTTCTATACTTTAAAATGTGCTTATAGCTGCAAAATTATTTATCTCCTTCACTGCATTCTGCTACGAAAGTTTCCTCCAGAAGAATCGCTGGGACCAGCCATATCAAATTAGAGGGCAGTCAGGAGTGTCTAAGTCCAGCTTTAAAACAAATATCATAACACACAATTAAACACAAAATGCTAAGTTACA
>JAVHNF010066471.1:32151-43683 GCA_034783455.1 Micropsitta finschii | reverse complement strand
CCGGGATGCTCACTCAGTGCCTTTGTCTCTTGCAGGAATCTGCTTTATGTCTATCCCCAGAGCCTTAACTTTGCCAACCGCCAAGGATCAGCAAGGAATATCACTGTAAAAGTCCAGTTCATGTATGGAGAGGACCCAAGCAATGCTATGCCGGTGGGTGAAGTACTTTGTGCTGTATGTGAATGCTGCATCCCAATATGGCAGAGTACACGTTGCAGTCGTAAAACCCCTATGTTAAAGAAATACATGGTTATTTTGAAGGACATTTGAAAATACAAGTTCAGAGGAATATGAAATGACAGTATTTCAGAACAGAGTTCCTTTGTATGGAGTTTGCAAAGTAACAATGTGGTAACTAATATTTTAACTTAAGACATTTGCAGTGGACACCCTTGTGTTTGGAACAGCATCTTCGCTTCCATGACAGAAGAATTAGAGGTAATAGTTATCCTAGAGTTCAGGGCCAGAAGTGATCAGCACTTGGTGAAGATCTGCATAGGAGTGGTTCCATTTATCAGTTCTTCATCCATGTCTGTGTGCCTGTATGACTGAGGTCACTAAAGTTGTGAACTCTTCAGTGACAAAGTAAAATGTTGCATAGAAGTGAAGGAGCACAAGCAGATATAACTGTCCAGAGCTGCCCAGAAAAGTGAATGGAGCTGTAAATGTCTCTGTGGGATTATGGAATAAATTACTGGTTTTACAAGGGGATTTCTAGGGGTTTCTTCCTGTTTTGCAGGTCATCTTTGGCAAGTCTAGCTGTCCTGAGTTTTCCAAAGAAGCATACACAGCTGTAGTGTATCACAACAGGTAAAACACGCAACAGCTTGAGGAAGGACGTGACCCCATATAGGTAGTGTGATTCCACCCGAAGGAAGTTTCACCAATGTGAAAGTAGGGTAACTCCCC
Source organism: Micropsitta finschii (assembly GCA_034783455.1). Classification (NCBI taxonomy): domain Eukaryota; kingdom Metazoa; phylum Chordata; class Aves; order Psittaciformes; family Psittacidae; genus Micropsitta; species Micropsitta finschii. Next base: position 42,774 of record JAVHNF010066471.1, on the reverse strand, counting down.
AGTGACTCTGTTAATTATTTAACAGTGATTGTCTGGGTAGCACTCACAACAACTGCAGTGTCAGTTGATTCTCTTGTTAGGGTTTTGCCATGAATAGGAGCAAGAGTCTTTGTTTGCTCTGGTACAAATCACCATTGTGTTGGAGCTGTGATCCCAAGCACATAGCCCAGCTCAGCAGATGCTCTTAAGTATAACCTTCAAGTTAGTAGTCACAAAGATTTACGTTATAAACTCATGTTAGCGTGGGCTTTGTTATTTTGTTGGAACCTTTTAAACTTAGGTTACAAATTGGAAGTACTTGGTCTGGAAAATAATTTCATGGGGTAAGGAGTGCTGAATCTGGCTTTGTCATGTTGACAGTCTCTGTAGCTGAACCAGGGAGAGAATCGTGTCCTGCAGGCTGAGGGTTGTGGCAGTGCCTGTGTGGGGTGGGGGCTGCAGCGTTTAGGGACTGTAACTGCATATACCAGGTTTTTCCAGTCCTTGGTGATCAGAAAGTGAAGCTTTTATCCCTTGGGATGGTCCATATACTTCCTTCCCCCAAGATACTCGAACACAAAGGATTCCATCGTGAGCATATGATAGTAAAACACACTGTTTGTATTGATGGTGACTCAGTTAAGGGTCTGGTCTCTGCGCAGATCGCCTGATTTTCATGAGGAAATCAAGATTAAGCTTCCAGCCACTTTTACCGATCACCACCACCTGCTTTTTACTTTCTACCATGTGAGTTGCCAGCAAAAACAAAACACTCCCCTGGAGACTCCAGTTGGATACACCGTGAGTATCTTTCAGTCTTTGTTTCTCAGCACAGGATATGTTCATAGTGCATGTGTTTGCAGTTTGTTTAACACCACTATCAGCTCATACACCATTATAGAGTTTGAGTTAAGCCTGCCATATTCAAGAATGCCTTAAGAAGTGTGTGTTTCTGTTCTTTCTTTTGTTAATTCCTTCTCATTGGATACCACTGGATATCTAATTGGATACTTCTCAAGTGGATACCAATGCTCCAAAATGGACGGTTAAAGACTGGTCAGTTCTGCCTACCTGTGTCATTGGAAAAACCACCGCAGGCTTATTCAGTGCTTTCTCCAGAGGTGAGTTGTTCAAGTGCCTTAGCTCTGCTTTCTGTCACATCCTCACTCATCTAGGGATAGGGCAAGGGGAAATGGATTGGAACTGAATGAGCTTTAAGGTCCCTTTCAACCCAAACCATTCTAGGATTCTATGATCTTTCTTTAACTTGCAGTTTCCACTCCCTGGGATGAAGTGGGTGGATAACCACAAAGGGGTTTTCAACGTAGAAGTTGTTGCTGTATCATCCCTCCACACTCAGGTAAACAATAAGAGCAGTCATTGTAATAGAGTTGGATTGTCTTTGATAGTCTTTAGACTGTTGAAATGCTGTCAGAGTTGATACTGTGGAGAGTTTAATAATCACTTGTAGTGAAATTACAATCTCGTTTTCAGTTCTGAGCCAGCAGACCTGTTACTCCACATTCTGCTGTGAGTATATTCAAGTTCTGCTTAAGTCTGAGCAGTTTGGCCTTTATTCACAGGGTGTGAATGGCCAGCCATGTTTTCAGACCTCAGACTGTTGTGTTTAATACAACAGGTCTAACATACAGTCCAGACATACGATGTTTTCCTGTTTTCCCTTTCCCCCTCTGTCTGTTTTGTTTCTCCATGTATTTTTCATCTTGTCTTTGATCTGCAAAGGAAGATGACAGTCATTTTGACTAATCATTTCAACTTTTGTTTTATTAATTCCCAGTGTATCATTTTGATGGGGTTTTTGGTGTATTTTATTTGTGCTGTAAGTAGTAACATGATTTTAGTGCATTTTTGTCTGTTTTAATAAGGATACAAAGTCTGTGGGAGCTCTGGTTTTGCCCTGACAACTTCTGAACTATTTCAGTTGAATAAGACATATGGGCAGAGCTCTCAAAGATGTTGAGTTTCTGTTAATCCTGTGAGATTAAAGTCAGATAGAAGAATGAGGGAGAGACTCGGTCCATGAGGTCCAAATCCATAGGGAGTTACTTTTGGAGCTTCTTGCTGATTATTGGGTTTTTTTCCCTGTCTGTAGGACCCTTATCTGGACAAGTTCTTTGCACTTGTCCATGCTCTGGATGAGCACATGTTCCCTGTGCGAATAGGAGACATGAGAATTATGGAAAACAACCTGGAAAATGAACTGAAGAGCAGCATTTCAGCTTTAAATTCCTCTCAACTGGAGCCGGTAGTGCGATTTCTTCATCTCCTGCTTGACAAACTGATTCTTCTGGTAGTAAGACCTCCTGTCATTGCAGGCCAAATAGGTATTCTATTTAAGTTTTATAGAGAATTATATAGCTGAAAGTCTGACACTTCCAATTTTATCATATTTATGCAGAAATAAAAAAGTCCATTTTTATGCTTTATTTTAGTGCCACTAATATACCATGTGTCTTCCAAATAAAGCGTGCTGGCATCCAGATGAGTAGTGATATACACAGAAGCAATATTTAATACAGAGGTTTCCAAGAATGACTAGTAATCTGGCATTCAAGTTGAGATACCAAAAAGGGGTCTGACTTTCATGAGTTGGATGCTCAGCAGTTCCTTAGCACTGGAGCCTGCTGAGGTGTCTCCAAACTGACATTCAGAAGCCAAGGATTTTGACCTTACTGGTCAGCTTGGAAATCTTGAAGTAGGTAAGGTAAGAAGATAGAGATACTGCACGTTCCTGAAGCTACTGTGGATCTGATACTGTCAGCATGAATAATCCTTCTTTGTGCTCCCTATAACAGGGAGGGCTGTGCTGAAGTCAAGATTAGATCTTTGGAATCTAAAATAGTAGCTTTTTTTTGTAGGAAATTTGAGTTTGGATATGGTGGAATATAGGTAATATATATAGGAATATAGGTGGAATATATCTAAGACTGCTTTAAAAATAGCAATCATTTAATCTTTAATTGTTCTGTATTGGTTTAGTTTGTCTGTATGGAGCATCGAGGGCATTAGTGCGTAGTCTGTAAACCTAACATTTACAGTCTCCAGCTGCTGTCTGCTTCATCCCTAATTTGTTTAGAATATTGTGTAGATTCCTGTGCTCTTTTTCAGAACAGATCTTTTTTTCCAGAAGCAGGATGGAATTGTTCTGTTGGATACAGTTTATATTTTGGCTAAGACTTAAATGGAGGAAACAATTATCCGAGAAAGGCACATTAAACATCCAAGGGATATTATCCATCAGTTAAACAAGGACTTGATCTTGTTACCATTGCAGTTGATGACCAAAGTTGGGTTGATTCCAGAAATCAGGCCTAATTTCATTATATTTGTTATTAATAGAAGTGGAGCCTTATCACTGCAACACCTGTCTTCCTGTCAAGCTGTTTATTAGACCTAGTTCAAATAGCTCAGTTTTGATGCGGAATGCTTGCTGTACTCTAACAAGCTTCACCATTTATCCTTTAGAAGATGGACAAAATGCACAGTTAGGATTTGCTGCTTTCTAACCCAGGCTTCTCGCATTACTTTCAGTTAACTTGGGCCAAGCATCTTTTGAAGCGATGGCATCAATCATAAACAGACTCCACAAGAACTTGGATGGAAACCAGGACCAGCATGGCAGAAACAGCCTTCTTGCTTCCTATATTTATTATGTTTTTCGCCTACCAAATACCTATCCCAACTCACCATCACCAGGTAGCTCTTTTCTTCATTTTATTTCAAGTCACAATGTGATAAAAGCAAGCACAAATTGCTTGCTGGCAGGTGCTCTTGAGCTCCAACTGCATGGCTGGTTCCCTGCCAAGCCCTCTTATTAACTTTCTTTATGATCCAGTGTAGCCATTTACAAGATGACTTTAATTACAGTTAGCCATGTCAGAGATTTAACTGTTTGATAATCTTAAGTAACAGCATCACTGATGAAAGACCGTGAGGCTAAATTATGGCAAAAATCTGGTGGTTTAGTTTTGTTTTCTGCAGCAAGTTATACAGCTGCAGTGCACTCTTGGCCTGTCACGTTTCCCACTCTCCCTCACAAGTACTTTTGTACTTTTATCCAGTTCCAGCAAACATTGAAACATTGGCAGAAGAGTGTGGAATACTTGAGAACACGTCTGGGTACAGGAGGGAAAGCAATTAATTCCACCCCTGCTGAGAACAAGGGACGTATGTGCGTGAGGGAAGAGGTGGTGTGAGTGACAGCCACAGAAAACAAGGCTTTGGAAGGACTGTTGTGCACAGCACTTGCTTCTTACCTGGGGTGGAAAACCTCTGAGAGGTGCTGGGAAGGTTTTGTACTTAGTGCCCAGTCCTTTGGTTGTTTTCAAGTCTGTGGTCTGGAAAATATCTCTTTGGCTGAAAGCATTACCTCACACCGGCTGCCTAAATCCACAGGGAGCTTCCTGCTTCCCAAACATCAGTGGATAAAATAGCAGTTTAATCCTGTCCCTTTCTCCCTGCTGCTTGCCTTGGAGAAACAGGCAGTGGAAGGCGTAGGGAAGATTTCCTTATGGGCTAGATCTACTGGTTATCCAAAGGGTTTGCTGCACCAGTCTGGTGTAAAGTAGCATGGGATCAAGGCTCTGACTGATGGTCTAACAGGATGTTCTTCTGTAAACCACCATAGGTCCTGGTGGCCTGGGGGGATCAGTGCATTATGCCACCATGGCTCGATCTGCTGTCCGACCAGCAAGCCTTAACCTCAACCGCTCACGGAGCCTCAGCAACAGCAACCCAGATATATCTGGGACCCCCACCTCGCCGGACGATGAAGTTCGCTCCATCATTGGCAGTAAGGTAGGTATGCACTGCTGAGGGTCTTACAGGAACCTCAGCATCTTTTGTGTACTCTTTAAAGAAATAACAGGGAAGTGTCTGTGACATTTTCCTATGAAAAGATGTCCTTACTAATGGCCCCTTCTCAGACTTCTGGCAGCTGCTGATAACACTGCTGAAACTACTCATTTCAAATAGTTGTTGATTTCCCTAACTTGTTGGAGACCATTCTGGCAGTGTTAACTTCCACAAGTGTGGTACCTAGGGACAAAAGTCCTTCTGGACTTGTCTCCCCAAGACTAGTAGGACAAGAATGGTTTTACTGCCTCACTTTTCACACGGCCAGCAGCCATATCCTCTGACCAGCTCTGTTATTCTCCCCAAACCTCGCACCCTCTACCCTGCCACCCTGTGATCCCACTATTACCTCCCAAACCAAAACCCTTTCTTCTCCTCTGCATTCAGCACTAATGGCTGCTCAGATGCTTTCTCTGCTACTCATGTCCAGAGCAGGTGTCTTGCACACAGCGGCAATATCCCTAGTCCCTGAATGGGCCAGAGAGGATTTTGGATAGTTAATGAGTGAGCCATAGTCCAGCCAGCTGAGCTGCAGGGTGAACTTACGGTGTGCTAAATCTGCACCCACACTGACTCCTAACACCTAAAAGTGATTTTCCAGTGTGGGCACATTAGTGCAGAGCACCTGGAATGCTCTTACTTTAACTCTTAAGGGCATCTCCTGCAGAGGGTTTGTCCCTCTCTGGTGACTTCCAAGTACATAGGACTGCCACAGTCCCAATTTGAGCACTTCAGTTTTGTACTTAAATTAGGTACGATGAGCTAGGGAGAATCTGCTGTTTGTAATTCCCTTCACAAACAAGCCTCAGCTTGTTTGGGGTTCTCTTTTTCAATCTCCCAACTGTAATAACTTACTCTTAAGATGAGATGCTTTCCGAACATTCCAGCACAGAGAAGTTGCTGAGCCCTTTCAAAGAGCTGTTCCATTCTATCCTTTGGAAGATCAGTGTGCAAGTTTGTTAATAAAACCATCATCCTGACCAGCCAGGCTCCATGCTGGTTGGTCCTGGGCTTTAGAAGAGCAAGAAAAACATAGTTTCAGAAAGAAGCTACCTATTTAAAATGAATAACACCATAATTTGCTGACCAGATAAGAGGCTGAAGCAGTTTGGGTAGGCAAATCATTACTTTTACATCAAAGTTTGGACTTAAAAGTCTTAAACTGTTTTAAAGACCACTTCAGTATCTTGCTAATTAAGCAAGCCTGACCTTTTGTGAAATGCCATAAGCACTAATGTGCGTATGGCATTTACACAGGCTACCAGAAGTTTAGTACGTGCTGGCTTAGTGAATAATGTCACAATACAAAATTAAGAGAGATTTTCTTCTAGGGATATACTCCAGGCTTTAAACTAAAACCTATTCTGTGAGTAATTGTTGAGGGAAGAGTTCTCTTTATGGTAGTCTGAGCACCAGAAGTTAAACTCAGTCTGACTATACAGACTTATGGATGAATAGAATAATTTCTGCTTGTTAATAGAAAAGACACTTCTTGGTATGTTGAAATGAGTAAAAAGATGTAAAAATTCCCATTCTGTTTTTCCAAGTAGTGGCTGAAGCACAGATACATAAGAATTCCGTAAGAACTGGGAACCTGCACTTCAAATGAGAATCTATCAGGGGAGGCCTTCTGCTTTAAAAAAACCCAAAGGCTGGTTTGTTGTTTGGTGGAAGGTTTCAGAATCCAGTTCTGTTGCAGTGTAGGATATTTATAGGATTGGTATCTGTGCTTTGAGTCTCCCTTTTATCAGCTTCTTACTTGATTTTGAAAAGTGAAATAATGATCCCCTCTACAGGATATGGAAGATTTCTGTTTATATTCATAACAGAGGAAGTTTTAAGTCTGTTACTTTGCCTTCATTTGTGCATTGAAGCCACACAGATTTTATTCCCCTAGTAATGCAAATTTAAGTGTCTAAAAAGACCTATGGTGAGATCCTACCCTTTTGAGTGTTCCTGCAGTGTTGGAGATGTGCTGGGAAAGACAGGAAAAGATTGTGGAGTTTCATTGCTCCAGCAGTGGATTGTCACAGATTTGTGCTGTGTTCCTGCACAGATCCAGCCGCAGGCTGAACCCCAGAGGTAGAAGAGAATTTAATAGCACTTTTGTGAACTTTTGAGTGACTCTGCCAAGCAATAAGAAGCTCTTGTGCTCTTTTATTTGCCAAAGAGGAAAGGATCTTTCCCTTTTCAGATGTTTATAACATGACCTGCTTCTGCAAGGACAGTATATGTAAACCTTTATCCTCAGAACCTAAGTGACGGGATTAGAAACCCTGTGAGCAGAAATGTGAGTGTGAGAAAGGTGTTTTCAAAATCAGACTTGATATTACAAAGCATGAGCTTAGTTCAGCATTCTGCAAAGTCCTTTCGACTCTAATTCACCGTGAGCAAAGTAAAACATGTTTATGGGTCTGAGCAGGGCAGAAAGCTTTGATTTATTCCTTCCAAAAAGTAATTGAGATTAAAGCACTCTCCTTTATATGTGTTCAGTATTTTTTTTATTGGACATCTTAAGCAAAATTACAGCATCGCTGTGCTCTGCATAGAGGATAGCTCAGTGGATTAATGGTTTGAATCCCAGGGTACAACCCTCACACTGGGCTCAACCTTGAGGTGGATTTTGCTTTGCAGCAAGAAATAGATTGTTAGGCTTGGTGGACTTCGCAGCAGATGATAAGCGCCGTGATGAAATGAGCTGCATCTTTGCTTCAGGCATTGGGAAAAAGGCCTCAGCTGGCCCAGGATCTATGATGAAAGCTCTCACTCGTGAGGGCTGAAACAAATCTGTGGAATTTATAAGGAATTGATATTCAGTTGTGGCATTGCAAAACTGCCTCCATCCGAGCTGGTTCCTGGAACCAGGGAAGTCCACCTCATCCTACTGAATGGTCCTGACTTGGGAGCAGCCTGAGTGACAATATATCATAGAATCATAGGGTGGTTTGGGCTGGATGGGACCTTAAAACTCATCCAGTTCCAACCCCTGCCACAAGGCTGGGACCCCTTCCAGCTTGCTCCAAGCCTCTGTGTCCAACCTGGCTTAAACAACTTAACTTTAAATTTTAACTTTTCTTCTTTTTGAGTGTCTTGAGAGGAAAAGGAAGCAGAGAGAGAGGAGGGATCCACAGTAGCTTTGTCCATACGATCCATTGCAGGAGTAGAACTTGGAACACAAACTAGATTGAGCTCTTAAAAACCAGGCTGATTTGTCAGATCATTTGCTTGGCAAAACAGGTTGGTTCCAGAAAATGTGTGTGCTGTTTCCTGTATTGGCCACACTTTCCAGAGAAAATACCCAGTGTCCATGCGAAATCTTGTTCACAAGGTTATTCTACCAGCAATGCCGGGTTTTTATTCCATGAGCAGGATACCCTGTGAGAGCTGCCTCTCAGTCCCTTCAGTGTTCCTCAGCATTTCCATAAGTGTTGTAGAGCTTATAAACTGTAGGAAGCAGTCCACCCTGAAAGTGCTGGAATCCTCAGAGAGCATCCTTTGTGGTATTCACATCTGTGCACCAGTTTTCCTCAGCCACGCTGTGTATCCAGGCTGGCTCCATCTCCTGCAGTGAATGGGTTTGATCTGATTAAAGTAAGAGTAAGGTTTTTCATGAAGAAGATAGCTTTTAATGTCAAACGTTACAGATAGGGCAGGTTGGAACAGACCTGTCTGCAGTGTGTATGCGTGTGATGAGATATAAAACAATCCTCTGGACTAAAACATCTCCACTGACACCTGAGAATTCAAGCTGCTTTAACAGAGCTAACTAATGATGTGTTTGCAGTGTACCCGGTTTGATTGCTTTTAAGGACTAAGCTTTGACTACTGTATGGCATGCAACATGTAACATTTCTTTCCTTTCCCAACTGCTTTCTATTACATGCCCAGGGTTTAGATCGCTCCAATTCCTGGGTAAACACTGGTGGTCCAAAAGCAGCCCCATGGGGATCCAACCCCAGCCCAAGTGCAGAGTCAACACAGGTGGTGTCTTCGGTAGAGGTTTTTCTGGCTTGTTCTCCCTGATGTTTCCCTGTAGAATATTTTCCTTTTGGTGTTTACTCCCCTTTTTGGTGGTTTGGTGCCTTCTTTTTTTTTGCTGTGTTTTTAATTATTTCTTTATTCCTTGAAAACTTTGTGAGTTTTCTTTTCTAATTTAGCATCTTCTCCCCCACCACCTCCCCACGCTGCATGAAACCCCTCCAAACGCGTGGACGTGTCCCCTTCTTTCATTTCAGTGGTTGCTGGTCTGTGAAATGTAAATGCTGTGACTGCTTTTCTTTTCTCTCTCTCTAACACTAGTTTCAGCTTCAGGTGGAGCACATTTCTAAGTGGGAACGTTAATCACAGCTTCATAGTTTTGTCCATGTTTGTCATTTCTTTTGATGTTGCGAACCATTTCACCATTCTCATCAAGCATTTAGTATCCATCGTCAAGTAATCCTTCATGACTGTTTGAGTGGGATATTGTTAAACCAAAACTGATTGCCACATGTAAAATTCTCTCTTCAAACATGTAAATCTGAATGATGCAGCCAGTGACGTGCTAGGGCCAATTGTATCTGTTCTGTGTTGCAAAGTATGAAAACTTCATAGCAGCTGCAGTCAGAAAGAGTTATTTAGCCCCGATTGCCTGCTGCTTCCCACTGCATGGTTGCCTTGAACATACCTCTCAACTGCACCTCCTTTCAAGTGCATCAGAGCCCCAGAAATACTTAGTCTGAGTCCACATGCACTCGTGGCAAATTACTTCTATCAGAAAGAGAACCTCAGTGATTTCCTTATTCCCTGTGCCAGTAGCAGTGTCGCTGTGGGGTACATCCCCACATGCTTGGTCTCTTGTAGCTTGAGAGGTATGGACTGAAATGACAAGTATTACCTCCTTGACGTATGCATGCTGGTAAAATGCAATGATGAAAAAGTTTCATGCTTTGCAGCATTGTCTTTGTGCATAAGAACATGCAGTTACTTAAATAGCCTGTCTGTCTTGGAACAGTGAAAAGTACCGTCATGTTGTTCAGCCCAAATCTGTAAATTAATACGTGTTTGAGAATGCATAAAAAGGTGTAAAGGCAGTGAAAGCCTACAGTTGGAAGAGTGTTTTTGTAAACGTACGTTGTCCTTGAGCTGCAAAACCCATCCACAGCAAACTTTAATGTCCTGTCATCATTCATTCATCTCCACTCCGTAGGCTACGGATCGAAGTTGTAATCGTATGTCTTCGCACACTGAGACGTCAAGTTTCTTACAAACATTAACAGGACGGTTACCAACTAAAAAGGTAGATTTCAGTGAAGACCATTGATCTTGTGGGGCAGGGAGGTCAAGTGATACTGAAAACATGATGCAATCTATTCTTTCATTTATAGCCTGTTTTCTTCCGAGGTCATTAGGAACTGCCATTGCTTAGCACCTCTGAATATCCAGGCTGTAGTGAATATGAAGTATTCTGACAGAGCTGAATTGGGAAGAATAAAATGATCAGGAGTAGCTTGTCTGATTTAATGGCCATAGTGTTTGGAGCTGGTTTATTACTAGCTTTCACAAAATATGAATAGCACTGTCTAGACATGTAAATGATGCATTCTTATGTGCAAAATCATAATGTGATGGCTAGCATCACGGATGTGTGCTGAACTCATCAGGTATGCAGGCGTTAATCCAGCGAGTGAATGGGAGTTCCTTTCAAAGTGCACTCCCTTACAGGAGATGAGATCCTGCTAAACAATGTCAGAAAGGCAAATTGCCTGACTTGGGTAATGAAAACGTAAC
>JAVHNF010066462.1:20352-30475 GCA_034783455.1 Micropsitta finschii | reverse complement strand
TCCTAAGTGTCCTTCCTAAAGTATGTATGCCAGAACAGGACATAAATTTCCAGGAGCTGGATGGAAAGTAATAATAACTTTTCTATTCCTGTTTGCTACCCCTCATTAAATATTTAAAGGACTGTTTACCCAATTTAACCACAGACTTGAAGTGAAGGTATGCTCATTGCTTGGGTTTGGTTTTATTTTTTCTGTAACGCCACTTTTTCAAATCAGTGATTTGCAAGACAGGTATTCCCCCAGTCTTATAATTTATATCTGGCATTCTTTTTTCTTAAATATTTAACACTCTGTCTCGGAGCAAATGTCCATGACCGAGGCCTGAACATGGGTTTTACACAGAGCTGCTCCTGCTCTTGAGAGGGTCATTAGCATGTTAAAAGCCATCAGAGCTGGGCTGATGGAAGGGCTCAGCCGGAGGGACCCCCTCAGTGCTCTGCAAGGGGGCTTTTTGCTGCTGCTGGAACATGGCGATCACCATCCTGCCCAAATTTCCTCCTTTCCCAAGCACAAAGGCTGCGCTCTTGGCTGCCCAGTGAGGAGCATCCCCAGCTCTGCCCGCTGCCACATGGTGGGGCAGGCAGGACGGGGCACCTGGGGGTACCCCAGGGCTGGTGGGTGGCCGGGGCAGTTCATTGTGCAAAGGAATTACAAAGGGGACACAAAAAGAGCCACACAACACATTTTGTGTGAGCTTCCTCTCCCGGGCCGCCTGCGCCTTTCTTTTGCCGTGTTGAGGGTGAGCTTTCTGTGTAAATCCCCGGGGCGCAGGGGCAGAATAGGTGTCTTTGTGAAAGAGGCTGGAGAAAAACAAGAAGCACGAGCACAAAACCCAGGCCCGGCAGCAGCAGGCTGCAAGGACAGGAGCACAATGATTCCCAGAGCTTGTAAAGACATTCCAACAACCCGGGGATCAGGGGTCGGCAGCCTGCAAGGAGACATGGGCATCTGCACGCTCTGCCCTGCTCAAGGGACACTAATGGCTCCCCACAGCATCCTGCTGCTCTGCAGGAGTTGAACCCAAATATGCAGCCACGGTGGGACTTGCTAAGAGAGATATCCCCAGCTACATCCAGCTTTTGCCTTCTCACTGTCCCAGGCATGATCTCGGGGGACCGGCAGCCAGGAAAACCCTGTGTCTGGACAGCCAGGGAGTGCTCCCTTTTGGCCTTGCTGTTATGGTCACTGCCAGCATCTCCCAGCAAAGGATGGGAACAGGGGAGGAGCAAATCCTGCCTGACCTTGAGAGATGAGGGCACTGGAGGAAGAGCAATTGTGATGGGCACAGGGGAGAGACAGCATCTTCAACCCCCACCACTATTTGCCCAATGAACTCCAAGCCAGAGCCCTTGCAAAGCTCAGCCAGTCCCTAAACAGGCAAGGTACTCTGTAGCTTATAAAATTAAAGCAGAGCTGTCTTTCCCTTTTACTGCATCAGTAAAATATAGCTCCACTAAAGATGCTCAGACATGATTGCAGCGCAGGGGTCGGGAAGGCCACGGCTGAGCATTCCCCATGGGAGAGTGTGGGAAGACCGGCGCCAGCAGATCTCCATCCCTCCCAGCCTGGCTGAGAGCAGCAGGGGCAGCCTAGGAGCCCCCCACCTCTCCAGCAGCCCTGTCCCCACCAGCAGACATGCCTGCTCAGGCATCACCTTGCATCATCCCGGATGGAGAAGAGCCTTTGCTCAGCCAGCCTTGCAGAGCAGGGATGTTCAGGGGCTTTGTGAGCAATTAAGGTCCTGGCCTGGGATGGAGGAGCTGGATTGATGTCCCCAGTGCACAGAGAGGGACAGCAGATGAGGTGCCATCCATCACCTAGAAGAAGACACTTTATCACTGGGACACCTCTGCACACCCAGCCCAGACGAGGTTCTCCCTGGGATTCCTCTTCATCCCTGTCCTTTCCCATTTTCACCACTGGGGAAAGAAATACAGTCCCCTCCGCAGCTGTAAAGGACATCCAGTTCACCTCTTCTCACCTGAGTGTTCAATGGTTAATTGCTCTTTGTGGAGAAAAAGCCAAATTTCATTCTACTCTCAATTTCTCTGCTCTCAGCCTCCAGCTACTGAGTGATTTTCTGCTGCTTCTTTTTATTTTCTTTCTTTTAAAAAAATTAATGAGGTGCCTGCAATCAGGCTTCTCCCCACACAGGTGTGCAGAGATGGGGATACAACCCCCTCCTAACTTCCTCTTGCATACACTAAATAGACCGAGCTTTTTCATTCTTTTCACTGGGAGGCAGGTTTTCCAGACCTCCAATTATCCCGCACTTCCTCTCTGAGCACTTTTTAATTTCCCAGCATCTCTCTAAACCATGGGCCCCGAAGCAGAACTGATGCTCAGTGGAAGCTTCCCCACTGCTCCCCAAAAGAGCAACTCTTCCCCCAAGCCCAGAGGTGCTCTGCTCATCCATCACTCCCCAACTGCAGTGCTGGAAGCCTGCATCCTAGAGCAGGCTGCTACGACGGCTGCTAAGTCCTTTTCAGTGTAACTGCATCCCCAGGTGCTCCTCCCCGTCTTGTAGCTGTGACCTACATTAATTTTCCCCAGCTGCATGACCTTGCACGAGGATGTTTTCCAGCACAGGTGTTCCAGGAGGAGCATCCTGCTGGACCGGCATCCCACCAGCAGCACCATCCCTGCCCCTTTCACCAATCAGTTCATGTTTCCTCCCAGACCAAGCTCTATGATGGTGCAGGTAGTTTCTTCCCTGGCTACATCACCTTCATTGCCCAGCACACCTCACACCCTCGGCTGGCACGGGGCAGAAGGATGAGGCAAGGAGACCCCAGGAGACTCATGGGATGGTTGGCAAAAAGTATTGCCAACAGAGATCTCAAGACCACCGCAACTCTGCAGAGACGGTGAGCATCAGTTCACCATCATCACACCCCCACTGCACCCTGCCAGAAAGGCGACTGCTGCCAGTTCCCCCGGGAAGTCTACCAATGAAGCACACTGTCAGAAATGCTACACTGATTTTTGCAGAATATTAATGCTTTCATGGCAATATCCTCCAGGCAAGAGTAAAATGACTTGCAGAAGTCTCGGTATATCATGTCAGCGCAGTCGCTACTTATCAACCCAATTTGTCAGCTCATCAAAAAAAATGATATCAGGTTTGTTTGACGAGAGCAATTTTCCATGTGGATTGGCATTAATTATCCTTTAATTCCTCCCTGATTGCAGCCCAGATCGTTGTTGTAGTGCGGATCGGTGTCAAGCTGGAGGCAGAGCAGCCGGCTGCTACCCAAGTGGAGGCGTCGCAGGGATGCTCTGCCATCGCTCACTGCGCCTGAGCCCAACCAGTGCCACAGGGGTTAACGGCCTCATGTCACTCCAGAGGTGGCAAAGTGACTGATGCATAGAAAGTGTCACATCCCTCCCTACAGAGCCCAGGTCCTGGCTGGGGGCAGTTGCTAAGAGACAAGACCAGGATGGAGGGAGTTGAAGAAGGATGGGGGAGAGGGAGGATGTGCTTTGCTGGACCCCTCCGAGGAGGTCAGATTCTGCCCCAGGGAGCAGGATGCCTGCAAAGGCTCCTGCATCAACACGGGTCCCACATTTCATGGAGCAGCACCTGGGCCACAAAACCACACACACAGTGAGGAGCCCTGCCAAGAGGGGCAGGTAGTGGCAGCAGCAGGTGGCAGCACTGGCTTTTGCCATCGGCACTGCGCTGTACATGGGTGCGGTGGCCACGAGTCCTTTCCAGCCACATGCCCTTGTTTCCTCAAGGCACAGAAATGCGCCCCAGATATAGATGCATTGACAGGAAGAGGGGGAGCCTTGGCAGCACACCTCCATGCCCCCAGCCCACCACAGCCACTGCCTGGCACAGGCTGACCCTCCAGCTTGTCACCCACATGGCTTCACCTGTCCCTGCCATGCAAGGGCACCTCTGGCCCCAAGGAGCAGGCTCAGACCACAGTGGGGACCTCGTGCTACCAGGGTGAAGAGCCAGGCCTGTGCAACAACCCCGGCCAGGGATGGAGACCTGCCTGTCCCTTGAGCCCCTTTCCTCAGGCAAGAGGCATCCCTGGCCATGGGCTGGGGTAGCCCCCAGAGAAGCCAATATTTGCTTTCTCTCTGGTTAACCCTTGGGCTAAGGAATGCGGGGTCAGCACCTGCACGGCTCCCCAGGGAGGCGGCTGTGTGCAGAGAGGAGCAGGGACATCCCCTTGCAGCTGCTTTGTTTGTTTTCTCAATATCTGTGGAAGGAAATGAGAGCTGGGGCAGGGGATGCGAGGCCAAGGATGGGCCAGGGGGCCTGGCAGCGTCAGCCAAAGGTCAGCGGGTGAGGGAGGCTGGCCAGAGCTTCCCAACCACCCCACACACACCCCTGCCACCCTGTCTGGAGTGCCCTGGATTGGGAGCACTGCCATGGGTCTCATGTCCTGGTCTGTCCTCACCCTGCAGCTTGGCCATCTGCTTGGATGAAGCCAGACATGCTGGAGCAAACTGCTGCCTACACAAAAAGCCATTGCAGGGCAAGAGGACTTGTTCCCACTGGGAACAGGGCTTTTCAAGCTTTAGTAGCAAAATGTACTACTTAATGCTCACTCACATTAAACCCGACTGGCTTTTCCACAGCCCACTCCCTTAAGAAGTGTAAATCCCCTGTGAAATGATGAACCATCCTATACCGCACGGGTGATATTCCCTGCAGCCGGACAGCTCACAGCTCATTCCCTCTCCTGCTCTCTGTCACCAATAAAACCCCAAAGCAATGACCCTGTGGTCCCTGCCAGCAACACCACTCCCCAGCAGCCCTTCACTCCTGCTCGCTTCATCTCGCCTGGGGCTGACGTGCTTCCAAGCCAGGCGCTGCACAGGACAGGTTGCAAACATGCAGCTCTGGCACCATACAGCAGGTCTGGAGGAGAAATCTGGCCATTGATGTGGGCACAACCTTCAGAGAGCCAGGGAGGGCTGTCACCATGTCTTTAATCCCTACAGAAATGGAAAATGCAACCGGGAAAAGCTCCTGTCTCTGGGACTCAGTTTTCCTTCTGTAAGTAAGGAAAAATACTCTGATGTCTGCAGCAGTGGGGACACTGGACTGAGCGAGCACCCCAAGCTACCCTAGAGCCCAGGCGGAGAGCTGAATATTATCATTCCTCACACTGCAACCAAGACTGCTGAGGAGAAACTGCCGCTCCAGTGGTGCTGCTGTGCCAGGCTGTGTCTGCAATGTCAGCTAACGATGCAGCTGAGGCACCTCCAAAAGCTGCACTCACACACAGTGGTTGTCCCCAGAGCCCGCACTGGGGACAATGGAGCTTGCTGCACCCCAGAGCTCTAGGCCAGCCAGGGAAGGTGCCTCCTGTGGCAGGAGCAGCCGCTCTGCTGCAGTAGACCAGGGAGCTTCCCACTGTAGCATCCCAATTCCCAGCCCTGAGCTCCTTGCCAGTGGCCCCCAACTTGAGCTGGGGTTGTGGGGGTGCTTCCCAGTCCGGGATGCCCATCTGGAACCCATTAGGCACCTTTAATCCCCCCTCATCCATGCTGGTGCTGCCTGAGCTCCCCCTCACCAACACACACAAACGCTGCCATTCAAGCAGTTAATTTAAACAAATTCTGCCCAGCCGCCACGTCGAGAAGCGATGAAAAAGCCAAATGAAGCAGCTCGAAGCCAAGGGGGGAGTAAAAAAAACAAGAGAGAAAAGGAAGGAAGAAAGAAAAGAAAAGAAAGAAAACCACTCGGCACGGTGGGGCTGATACCCAAAGACCAGCTGCATTCTCCCATCCCAGCCAGCCCCAGTCCTCCCCTCTCGAAGGCAATCAGATACCATGCGGGCTGTGTAATTGGATGGCAAAGGATAGAGAGAGACATCTTAAAGCTTGAGTCTAATCTCATTAGCACCCGGCTGCGGGGATGCTGTGAAATCGTAGGATGCAGGAATGAGCAACACGCTGTGCCCATGGGGAAGAGAACAAGCGAGCCAGAGCGGGATGGCAATGCTAGGAGCTGGAAATGCCTCCAGTCAGACAGCAAGAGCTGGAAATGCTGCTGAGTCCCGGGAATGCAGCCAGACCCCTGCTTGCTCCTTGCTTGCTTGCTCCTGTTCACCCCACAAACACAGATTCCCAGCCCCGCTACACTTCATCCCTATGATTAGTACTTAATAGAACTGGACGTACTTGCTGGCGAGTAATAGTGTGGCTGTGCAGTGGAGAGGAGCTGCAGTGGAGCATCCCTGGGATGAAATCATGATGCCAGGTACCATGCATGGACACTAATCCTGCATCTCCACTGTGTTTGCCATGGATCAGCATGTACCCAGCAAAACTCTCAGCGGCGCGTTTTGCTGGGTATGTGCTGGTCCATGGCAATCAGCATCATCAGCCCTGAGCAAACATCCCATAAGGGTCCCACTATGGGATCAACCCCCAACCTGCATCCCCAGGCCCCCGTTGCCAAGGCGACCCACAAGCCTGCGTGGCATAGTGATGGACTAACAGTGGCCCCTGGGAAAAAGCCTCCCAGCCCAGGGGTAAGGGAGGGGGGATGAAGAGCCCACCCACCTGTGGGGCTTGGAGGCAGACAAAAGCTCCTTTGAGTGCTATATGGGGAGGGAAAGTCGGGGGGATACAGGAATAGGACTCCTGGGTCCATAGTTTTGCTATGGGAGGGTGTCTGGGGATGGAGGACTTCTCAGCTCTGGGGTGA
The DNA here is from genome assembly GCA_034783455.1 of Micropsitta finschii. NCBI lineage: Eukaryota > Metazoa > Chordata > Aves > Psittaciformes > Psittacidae > Micropsitta > Micropsitta finschii. The sequence goes on along the minus strand of JAVHNF010066462.1, from coordinate 23,799 downwards.
TAGGCACTCTGGGGTGCTGTTCCTGTGCTTTCCATGTTTAATATTCTTCTCCTCATAGGACCCCAAAATTACTGTTTCCCAGACACTCAAGAGGACCGTCAAATTCTTCCCACCTGCACTTCCCAGAGAAACCTCTCTTTTCCAGCCCTAAGGCCAGGAAAAAGTCTGAGTGATTTTCTCTCCGAGCAGCTCTGCCCCAAACGCCATCTCCCATCAGAGGGGCAGTGAGGACCAGACAGGGAGAAGAAGGAGGCAAGGAAACCATTTTAAACCATCCCTGTCTTTTCCTGCCTCCTGGTTTACAGAAAACAAGACAGCAAGATGTCTTCGATTACCAATAGCTCCCTTGGGAGCAGTAAAAATTAATCCAGCTTTTCCTGTCCTGAAGGGAAATACAGACACAAATAGGGACCAAAGCCTCTGGGGGCAAAGGGGGGTGCAACAACCATGGAGGGGCCAGGAGGGGCAGCTGGTAAGACCCCCTAATCCGTATGCTGCTTAGCTCTGCAGGGCAGTGGGGGTTCCAACCACAGACGTCTGTGTCTCACTGGTTAAGTGAGGATAAGCTGCGATGACAATTTATTTAACACAGATGAGAATCTGGGAAATGAGTCCCCACCTCCCCAGACCCACCCTCAGCACACTGCTGCCCGGGGTTCTTTGCACACGGACACCGATCAGCACACATGGGGAAATGGGATCTCCAAAGCAGGATGCTCCCAGCCTATCACTGCTGGCAAAGGACAGCTCCCCCTTGTCAATGCCTACAAGCCCTGCCACACCAGGAATCCCCCCGGGCACGAGAAGCAGCATCTTCCCCACTCACACGCACACACTAGGTCTTTACAGCACTCTTAGCACAGGGAAAATGACCTGCAGTGGGTAAAGCATCCCGCTGCCCCAGGCAGCCTGCTTGGGCAAGAGGCCGGTGCCCACCAGGCAGAGCTTCTGGCATCGGGCTACAAGCTGCATGGTCCAGCACTGATGCTGACAGGACCACAGGCCCCTCCGGAGCAGCAGAGAGCAGACACGGACAGATGCCCATGCAGGCAGCTGTTGGAAGCAATGCTGGAAACCACTGACCACTTGTTTACATGGCAGTCCCAGCAGCATGGAAGAGGGAGTCCAGCATCCACCCGCAGGAGAATCAATCAGAAAACACAGGTTGATTACCTGTCTGTGTACATTAACACGTCTGTGGGATTTTCATGCTGGCATACTAAGTTATAACTCGCCCTAAAACCACGGCATAAGACTTCTGTCTTCCACATCCTGAAAGTTAAATTACCAAAGGCTAATTCTGTTCACTATTCTTTAATATTACTTTGAACCATTCTGCTATCTGAGCTGTGAAAACAGGAGGGAGGAAATGCCTTTATTCTGCTCTCAAAATATAAGGACAAAGGGATCGGCTTCTCTGAGTGCTCTTTTAACTCTTTCAGGGGACCAGAGGTAACCAAGGGGTAAATGTGGCACAATGCAGGCAATAAGCTGTGAGGCGGGGAGGGAATAAGTAATTCCGCTGTGTTTTAATAGCTGTGTAATTAGCACTGCTGCCCAGCATTAGGACAACAGGATTTCCCATCACTCTTTCCTGCGGGTTGTAGATTCCCATTTGCCAGTGTGGCAGGGATCACTTGGGAGCTGGGCAGGGATGCTCCATAAGACGCCACATGGAGGGGGTAACTTTGCCAGAGGGGGCAGGGGGCTGGGAGCTGCACCTCACTTGCAGCCCCAGATCCCTTTGCTTCCATAACATTACAAAAGCCAAATCCAAGCCTGCACTCAGCCCAAGACTGAGGGTGCACCCAGCAGAGCCGGTGGTGCAAGGAGGGAACCCCGGGAGTGGGGATCAACTGCACTCATTGCCACGGAAACCTTGGATGCAGCTCAACACCCAGAAAGCCAGAGCCAGCCGTGTGGGTCAGGAGCACAACAGGATGCATGGAGGGGGGGACAGATTATCTCCAGGCAGCCGGCTGGCAATGCCCGCTCCTGGCAGCTCACTGGAGGGACAATGGCACAGAACGGAGCTAGGGGCTGGGGCACCCCCGTGCGGGGTCTGCTTCATCACCACGGTGGGAGGGGGCTCAGGCTGATGGGAAGCAAAAGGGGGGCTGCTCAGCAGCATGTTGGGGCATGGCAGCAACCCTCGGCCTGGCACTCCTGTGCCTCCAGAGACTGCGAGTCAGGTCCCCAAAAGCTTATGGAAGCACTTAAATATAAAAAGATCTTAAACAAGTGTTTAATTCCTGAGGCTTTGAGGTTTGGCTGCCATCAGGATCCCCCACGGAGTCTTCCTGGGCCCCCCAAAGAAAGCTGAGGTCTGCAGCGCGTTAGCAATGGAGGAAGAAGGGGAAGAGCACGCAGCCAGCCAGCAGCTCCCTGCACGGCAGCGCTGCTTCCCAGCAGGGACGTGCCTCACAAAACCCCAGAGATGTCCTTGCTGTGCTCATAAGGATGCTGTCCCGATAGACATGGGCATGCAAACCTGCCTCACCCTGGCCCCATCGCAGCTCCCTATGTCCCCCCTGAGTCAGAGGATGTCAGCCCCTCGACGCCTGCCAGCCCACTGGGAAGGGGGCCGGCCGCCCGCCTGCCTGGCAGCATCTTTTCCTAGGTAACCTCCCCACCTATTAGTGGCACATTTGAAGCCTGACAAGCAAAAGCCAGTGTTAGGTCTGATGGCTGCTGGTCTGCAATACATTTGGGAATTGCAGTATCTCCAGTGCACAAGGAAACCACTCCAAGTGTTTTTGCCACTGTTTCATTCCACAGCTTCGACAAATGGCTTGTGGGTTTTTCCTAGCAGATGAAAGATCTAATTGTACCAATTGCAAGATCTCAATTTATTAAAAGCCATTCATTATCATTCATTTGAATATTCTTAATTGATCCTGCTTGTACTTCAGTAATTTAAACACCTTACTTAAAAACCAGAAGCCTATTATGAGCTATCCCATCTGTGGGTAGTTATAAACCACTCTTGACATGCTGCTGTGTATTTCTAACATAAGTGAGCACTTCCAGATACTCTCCTAATTATCAGATTGGGCCTCTTATGAATGTTGCATTAATTACGATGCAAAAATGAACTGTAGGCCAAAATCTGCAGGTAATTAGAGCATATAATGTAGTGCCAAAGTTAGCATTAATGAGAAAGAAATGGAAATACAGAGTTAATGTGGAAAAAAAGGGAAAGTGCCTATCTTCTGCAGCATGGCATTGAATGGCCTCACTCATTTGCTTACTTGTTTACCCTGGTGTTTATAATTAGCAAATGGATTTAAATCACTGGAAACAAATAGCTCCTTTGGCGATTTTAAATTTAGCTTATTTTCTGTTCTTAATTGCCCACGCTTTTGTTTCTCATGTGAAAACATTAACTCTTACAACGTTAACAAATTGGAAATCTGTCATGGAAGAAGTCAACATCTCTGAACTGAC
>JAVHNF010066453.1:14845-27171 GCA_034783455.1 Micropsitta finschii | reverse complement strand
GTTCAGTGAACCTTCTGATTTATGAGGGCCTTTGAGTTTTAGGCTGGTAGTTTCATTTTTGCATATTGTTACAACAGACATGCAAGCATCTGTATCCTATGAGCACCAGCGGTTCAGTGGACCTTCCCAGCTTTGATTTCTGGAAGTCCTTTTTCCCTCATCCAGGGTCTTTATACAGGCTTGGGAGGGGGGATGCAAAGTTTTCCCAGTTGCTTTTCAATCTTGCAAAACCATTTAATGTAGCTCCAGTGTGGTATAAAGTCCTAGCACTGATTTGAATCCAAGGTCAAATCCACTTAGGGAAAGTCTAACTGGATAAAGTTGAAATTGTACTATTAGATACTGAAAAGAATTGGTAATTGCTACTACCGTTCTTCCCAAAGTTTTAAACTTCTCTAAATGGCTTACGTGTAAAGATAACCTCTGAAGACTTTGCAGTATGTTTCATCTGTTTAGATGTTGCTTATGATGACAGGGACTGCTACATTTTGTAGCTCAGGCTAGCTTGAGTAATGGATGTCTTTTGTATTAGATATTAATTTTTTTCTTCTCCTTTCTTTAGGAGAAGAAATAATAGCCTACAAACCACCTGGATTCAATTTGATGTATCATCTCTTGAATGAGTCCCCAATGCTGGAACTGTCCTTTTGTTTGCTGGAAGAAGGGGTTAAGCAGCTTGATACTTATGCTCCCTTTCCTGGTATGTGCCTGGAATTTATTTTTTGTATGCAGTTAAAATGCATACTGCGTAGGATTTAAAGCTGACATTACATGTCTTCAACCTCATGTTGTTTCTCTTGCATCCAAAGTGTGGTTTGTGGGGGGATTTTCCTAGGAGTAAACAACTGACAAGTTCTTTCTTGGTGCAAAGCTCAATGAATAAGGTTTATGAATGCAGTCTATTTAACTGCTTCTTTGATTTTCTTATGGTTCGTTGTTGTTTGTGCACTGCAGGGAAGAAGCATTTAGAGAAAGCTGTACAGTATTGCCTTGCACTTCTAAACTTAACCCTACAGAAGGAGAATCTTTTTATGGATCTGTTGCGGGAGAGCCACCTTTCACTTATTGTCACACCACTGGAGCAGCTGCTTCAAGGAATCAATCCTCGCACTAAAAAGGCAGATCATGTGGTGAATATTGCTCGGTATGTGTGAAGTACTGAGAAGGGAGGATTTTCAGAGGCACAGAAGCGTTTAGGTCCTGGTCCTGTCATTAGTTTTACTATCCAGTGTTCCTTTTTGCACAGAGCATCATACATGTTTTTGTCTTTCAATTATATTACTTTTCTCACATAACACTAGTTGACAAATTGTTTTAAAAAAGCAAGCCTTTTAAGATGCTTTCATGTTTAATTTTTTCTATCTTGTGTGTTTTGGGTCCATGTGGTAGTTGAATTTAGCTAGTTTTGGTTCTTTAGTGACATGCATTTCTGTGTGATCTGAAGTTATTTTCTCTATGTTTCTGCTTTGAGCCTGTGACCACTTGTTTTAACTTACTCCGTAGTGTTTGTGATAGATTTCAGATAAAAAGAATGGTAAAAATTCCAGAAGAGATTATTATCCCTACTTAGCCTAGTACCCTTCTTTTAATGGAGGAGTGTTAAGTGTTTCATGTAGAGTTAAGGTTGGTTTGTAGTTTTAATGTTATCTCAGGTAGTTTGATTTGTGAATGTTTTAGTTCTAAATATTGTTTAATTTCTCATCTGTGTCTTACCATCTTGAAATAGTAAAATTCTCAACAATTTATTTCAATAATTTTGTATTTTTCAAGGTATCTTTGTCATGGAAACAGCAATCCTGAACTGGCTTTTGAAAGTGCTAAGATTTTGTGCTGTATTTCTTGTAATTCCAACATCCAAATAAAGCTAGTTGGTGATTTCACACATGATCAGGTAAGTGGTGGTTTCTTTGGATCTGGAAAGAGAAACTGGTGGAGAAGTACTAGTATTCCATAGTTTACTTTAAAGGACGGGGTTCTAAATAGAGTATATTAAAACTATATATATGTCTTATATCTATTTACCTCTAAAAAGTCTTTCACTGTGACACTGTGAAAAGCAACTACATTAATTGAAAATAAGAACCCCCAAATCGTTAATGTTTGCAAGAAGGGAAACAATATTCTTTGAGATAGTAAGACTTTTTCTTGACTTTATAGTCTTCAATCTGTGAGGATAATCTATCATAGGTATCAAGAGCAGATTTTGTTCTGTTCAGTGGCTAATTGCTAACCTCTGACTCTTAACAGCCATGACTCTTAACCTCCTGCTTATTAACTAGGTTATATAATTTTTGTCTAGAACTAATGTTAACTTATATTCAGGGAACTATCAAAGGTATTCTTTTTAATACACTTAAAATGCTCTTCATTTTCATCCTTTCATTGTTGAATACAGAGTATTAGCCAGAAGCTGATGGCTGGGTTTGTGGAATGTTTGGACAATGAAGATGCAGAGGAATTAATTAATCCAGATGAGGGTATGTAAAAGGCTTCTAAAAAATGGCTCATGTAGTTGTCTTTTGTATAGAATTAAATTAATGTGAGGTGAACAAAATGCTTTTAAGTCAGAAAACCGCTTTCTTGTGTTGTTTTCTGTAGAACTGGACCTTTAAGTGAATGAAAAGCACCAGTGTCTTGTTAATATATGTCCACAGTGCGATGAGCCAACTAAAAACTGAGTGTGTTTTCAGAAGACAACATAGCTCTGGATGTATTATTTAGAGCTGTATTAATAGTAATTTGAAATTTTGGTCTTGTATCCCTTTGTACTAATACAAATTGATGCCTTCGCTTTCTTCTATTTAACTAGAAGGCTCTGAGGATTATTCCATTAAATGGATTTCTTCATGTCATTATTCACCTTTTATTATTATTATTTTTTTAATCAAGAGCTAGAGCCTGAAAAGAAGCAGGCACGAATCCATCATGAAACAAGGATCCATATTCTGAATCTCCTTATCACCTCTCTTGAGTGTAGTCCCCCCAGCCTTGCTCTGTATCTCCTGGGGTATGAACTGAAGAAACCTGTCAGCACCACAAATCTGCAAGATCCAGGTATGAGAAAGAAACGTTGATCCGGCGTTTAATCTGTTTTGTTGCCAATATTGAGAATATTTATTGGAAAATTCATGGGGAGAAGCAGTTTCTCTTAATGTTAAGAATAATACAACAGCCCTTTTTCAGTTCCTCAAAAGCTAAATTAAAAGATACGTTACTACCAAATGCAGCATTTAAACAGCATTAGGATTTGATCCTTTGTTTAAATTGGAATGAGAAGCTGAGGGAATAGAGAAGAGAAGGCTTTGAGGGGACCCAGTAGCAGTCTTTGAATATCTACAAAGAGGTTACTGAGAAGATGAAGTCGGGCTCTTCAGAGATGTGTAGCAAGGAGAGACAGTGGGCATAAGTTGAAATGAGAGGCTCCAAGTGGATATAACAGAAACTTTTTCACCATGAAGACAGTGAAGCAGTGGAGTGGGTTGGCCAGAGAGTTCAAGGAGTCTTCATGTTTGGAAATTTTCAAGACCCACCTGTATAAAGCCATGAACAATCTGGTCTGATATCATAACTGAGCAGTAGTTTGGAGTTGAGATGTCATGGAATCCCTTCCAGTCTAAAGTTTGAGATTTTCTCTGATGTTTTAAAGGATGTTTTATGTGAACATGTTTGAACAAACATTTAATTTTAGTTATTTAGAGAAGAATGTTTTTCATTAAGTTTGTATTGGATGCTGTGGCCCAGCAGTTTTGGTCTTTCATAGTTATAAATGAAGGGTAGATAGGACCTAGATTTTATATGGGGGAAAAAAAAAGTCTTGAAGTTATTTGATATATCAGAAAGATGAAAAAGAAATGCCAGCTTATTTTTTTCATCTGCAAAGGAGCTTTCAGTTGCAGTAGTACATGTTTTGGGTATTTTGAAATTCTGTAGTTACGTGATACTGGTAACTCATCTGCACCCACACAATTTTACAGGGTCTCATATGTTAGGTCAGTGACAGGGGACTTTATCTCAAAGCCATGAGAGAGTCGTGTGCACATCTTTGAATTATCCCATTCATAATGTGAAAAAATAATGACCATAAGCCATTTGCCATGAGATAATTTCCTACTAAAGCATAAATTATACGTGCCAAACAAAGATTATTTCCCCTGTAAGAACTGCAGTTATTGATGCCTTTAGTGTGTCAAGATATTTTTCTGGGTTGACTAAAGAATTAATTTGCTAAAGGAAGAAAGCAAAAAGTCAAGATTTTGACTTGAGTATTAAAATCTCCTTCTAGTTCCCCTTGGTTGCAGTATCAGTTGACTAATGCTTCAAGAGGCATAAAATGGCTGTAATTGTAAAATAAAGACAGGAATTTCAAGCTCTTCTTTGAAATTGTCAACTGAGTATTCAGTTAAAAGTTTTTAAGAGCAGGAATTTGTATTTTTATGCAGAATATTAAAGAATAATTGAATCTTTTTCATAGAACTGAAGGAAAAGTTCTTCAGTTTTGATTGCATAATTTATCCTCTTTCACCAGCATCTCAAAAGTCTACAGGTTAACAATAAACATTTTCATTAGAATTTTGCTGAAACGCAGTTCCGTCTTTCATTTTAATTAATGGAGAAAAAAGCTCTGCCAGGTATTTTTGCTGCAGCTCTGTGGAGCAGTATAGTGCAGCACAAGGTATCTGAACAATTTAGTTTCTGTAATTCTGTGTACTAACCAACATTTGCTTGTGGGGGCTAGTAAGATCAAGAATGTTAAGAAATTACTTCTCTATTTTAAGGTGTCTTGGGTTGCCCGCGGACTTGCCTTCATGTTATTTTGAACATACTAGAGAAGGGTACTGAAACAAGGAATGGGCCTACAGCAGTTCAGGAATCTCCTCATCTTGCAGAACTCTGTTACCAGGTATTCAGCATATTTTCTGTTGACATGTAGTGAAAATAGGCTCTAAATAAAACTAGCTACTTGGTGGCTAGAGATTGCTGATGATTTTGGTAATTGTTTCATTTTTAAAATGCATGTGTCAGGTTTTTATATACCTTGAACTCTTTCTATTTTGCCATTTCCTGTGTGAAAAAGTATTCTTTTGTAGCACCAGAGAAAATCAAGAATCTGCACTCATGCAGAATTTTGAATTGGGATGTACTCACATAACTGATGTTTTAAATGTTTCTGGCAAGCCCCTGAATCTGTAATGACCATATACCAATTTTTTTATTATTTTTTATTTTTTTTTTTAATTTTGGAACTGCAGTTTGCCAGCAAGTAAGATAACAAATAATTCCAAATAAACCAATAAAATTATCTTCTTTATTCTGTAGCAGTGACAGAATGTATGTACGTGTGTCTAAGGAGATGAGATGGGGAAGACAGCTGAATTAGGCATATGTGCAAGGTAGCCGTTTTTTAGCTGTAAATCATATAGCCATATGATTGCACACCTGTACTATGTTGAAAATCTGTGGAATCTAGACAGGATTTTAAACACTATTAAAAGTGAAAGAGGCTATATTGCAAGAGGAGGAAAAAAAGAAAGATTGTGTTTCCTCTCTTGGTGAACCTGGAGATGGAAGAGGACATTCATTTTTAAGTGAACTGAGCAGACAGAAATGCTTACATGGTGTCACGTGAGCAAATAGCCATTGGAATCATCTACACACTGGTACTCCTTTAATGCCATAATTCAACGTTTTTTATATATAATATGTTCAGCTTTGGAGTGGAAAACTTACTGTAAATACAGGTAATAATATTTGAACAGTAAAACAGTGTTATGCATATTTTGATTTGGTGGTTAGTTTGTTTTTAAAATAAATTCCATAAATGGCTGTCTACTGGTCTTGATTGTCAGGTGATCTATCAGTTGTGTGCATGCTCTGACACGTCAGGTCCAACTATGAGATACCTGAGGACCAGCCAGGATTTCTTATTCACTCAGCTGCAGTATTTGCCGTTTTCTGTGAAAGGTAACTTTATACTAAGACTGCATGTTTTAAATACAATTTATCTTTGGACTCCCTAGGAACACAGAAGAAGAAGTATAGTAGCATTATTAAACTGAATTAATTATTACCTCTGCTAAGCTTTTAATTCTGTAGAAATTGAACTCTGCCTATTTAGAAAGTTTAGATGATTAGCACTGAACTTTTGCAAAAGAATGCTAAGTTTTCAAACGCATCAAGTCTTCAGAAGCAAATCCTAATTGATATTTCAGTTGTTGTAGTTTTGTTAGATTATGCTACAGAACAAAATATTTTTGAAAAGTAAGAATGCTGTGAAGAACTGAGGGCATAGAAGGCTGGTGGTTGTAATAATCTGTTTTCTATTCTTTTGAATAAAGTAATTTTATTTGGTGACAGCGTTAATTTTTAAGCTAATAAATGTTTTTAATGTATCAGACCAAAACAGTTTCTCAGGTGTCTTAAACTGAATAAATCTACTTACTGACTTTATCAGATGCTTGACCACTAGTTCTTTGTTAAGTGATAGTAAACTTAGCATTCACGTACATGTATCCAGCATGGGTAAAGAACTTCAGATAATTCTATTGTAACTTAAGAATCTAAATTAGATGAATATAGAATATGAAGATTCTTGGAGACCTACATTCAAGTCTTATCAACTTTGATGAAAGTTATAGTTTATTTTGTGTAAATGTTTTTCACTGAAATTAGAACTGACCCTATTTGCTCATGAAGCACTGCATTCTCCACAAAGACTGTTAGTACATTTATATCCAGATTTTATGTATATGTGTATACTCTTAATTGCATATGTGTATGATTTGTTTTCACAATAATGACATGTTCATTTTGTCCCATAAACAAACAGTGAGTAGATAATGACATCCTCTAAAACATTTCTCAAATCAAAAATGTTTTCCTTGGACTACGTAATATTATTTATGTTCAATTTTATAACTGTTTCCTTATCTCCACCCAGAACATGAAATTTCAACACTGAACCAAATGTCTTGGCTGATGAAGACTGCAGCCATAGAAATGCGAGTGACATCACTGAATCGCCAGCGCTCCCACACGCAGAGACTGCTGCATTTGCTGCTTGATGACATGCCTGTGAAACCATACTTGGGTAAGAGGAATTTAGTGTGAGGGTAAATAAGCTTGACTAAATGGAAGTGTGAGGGGCTTTATTTGAATTCTTTTCTCCATGAGTTTGTGACAGTTCATTTGTGTTATCAGGTCTGGAATTGCCACTGGAGAGATGGAAAGAAAGATGATGGTGGTTTAGGCTCTGAAGTGAGAGAAGTTAGGGCATATTGTCACTGTAGAAGAGGTGGAAGGTTTTCCTTAGTAAACTGTTTTAGACAAAGGTTTTCTCAGTCCTAACTTCTGTCTGTCTGTTACACATTTCCAACCCTCTCTCAGATAGCAGATAGTAGCTACAGGTCAATTTCGCCTTTGATATTATAACATTGCAATCCCAATATGATGTAAAATGTAATGTTAAATAACAAGGCAAGATTTCAGAGTTTCAGAGCAGAGGAAGAAGTGAATCAATGGGAAGAGAAACAGGTGGTAATAAAACTCTTTATGTGAAGAAAATAAACAAAATAACTAGAAGATAATGGGCTGCAGCAGTATGGTGTTTTCCCTCACTTTTAGAGGTCTGAGCACTGTGTTTTTGTCTTTGTGGAGATCTCAGTATGGGAAACTGTTTCTAAATAACCTAATCATTTTACAGTGTTAATCCAGCTGCATTATTCATACTGGAGGGTGGGGTGTCCTGTTGGGCATTTCTAGTATTGTCTAATCTGTATTTGATAATTGGCCAACTTCTGTGAGATAAGTATTGTTTTCATTTTATTAAGCTGTATTAAAAGACTTCCATGTGAAGGGCCTGTCAGTGTGTGCTTTCTCTGTCTTTTTCAGTATTAATAAAGTAGGTGGTATTTTTTTAAAAATATACTCATGTTTCATTACCTTCAGCTGATGGTGAAGGAGGAATGGAAGATGAAAGTCGATCGGTCAGTGGGTTTCTCCACTTTGATACTGCTTCCAAAGGTAAACATTGTGACTGTTTACTGACTCAGTAAACTTTTTCTGAATGGAGGGAGGGCCAGCTCTAGAAAGGACGCTTTGAAAAAGACAATGATAGACTTTCCAAGGAACAGCAGTACCTAGAACAATTTTATTTAGTGTGGGTAAAAAACCTAATTTTAGAATCTTGATGTAGATGGTTGGAGTGAGTGGGAAATTCTGAACTGGAAAGGAAGTTAGAAGTCTGTTTCCCTTTTCCCCTGTTTCCCATCTGTGGAAGGGCAGCATGGCAGGGTTGCAGTGTAAACCAGTGAGACTGTTGGTAAAGCTAAACACGTTTAGCTTTAGCAAAGAATATAAAAGCTAAGTAACTTCAGATTGCTTACAGTGTTTCCGAGTTACCAACATAACACTGCGTGGTTCTCATTGAAAACCAGCCTGCTCTTAATTCGGAGAAGAAATATGAATCTTGTATTTCTAAATATTGGATTACATGCATACATAACAGGAGAATGATGCAGTGTAACACAGAATTTAAGGCTCTAGAAAATGTTTTTAAACCCCTTTTATAGATCGATAGCACTTTCTGAATATTTAATGTTTTATTTTGAAATTTTACACATTAAGATTGGATTTACAAGTGTAAGTTAGGCTCCTATTGTGAATTTTTGTTGTTTTCCCCTTGATGTTGCTGAATACAGTTTGAATTGATTTGCATTTCCAGTGCGCAGGAAGATCTTAAGTATCTTGGATTCAATTGACTTCCGTCAGGACATACCAGAGCCTTTACAACTGGATTTGTTTGACTGGGGTCAGATTGAGCAAGTCATTGCTAGTTGTGAGCACAAGAATGCACGTGGACAAGTGGTCTGCAATGTCAAGGTGTGCAGTGGTCTATGGTCTTGAATGTGCTATATCTTAATAATAATAAAAATTATCAGTGAATTAATAATGCTTAGAAAACTGCTTTCAGGTAAAAAGCATAGCTGTTTCAGATATGTGCATAATATATGCAGACTGTTCGGATTAGTTTATTTCTTCTGTATTTTACACACTGATTTCTCATCTGCACTAGACAGATGCATCAGTTTAAGACATTTTCATGAGATTTTTCTTATCTTACTATTTTTCCTATCTTGGAATACCTAAGTGATGTTGCAGATATGACATCTGTCTTACGTGTTTAGTTAATCTCCAATATATGCAACTGTGTAGTACTACATATGTGTACACAATTACATACACAACACTGTTGTATACTGCGATAATTCTTAGAGGCTTCAGTTAATAACACGTTGTGATGGATACTTGACAAAAGTGTGTTAAATAGTCCTGAAAAATTTGTCTTCTGAGAGACAAGAGACAGAGCAGGAGAAGAATGTAAAATACAGTTCATCTTGATGGTGATAGGAATGTAGCTACTCCGTATTTGTAACCAGCTGTTCTATACTGGAAAATGTATTTTGGGCATGAAAGGAAACAAACCCTTCGTTCTGTGTCAGAGAACTATAGTGGAGGTTGAAGAGGAAAAGGAATGCAATGTGTTAGAATTGCTCATGAAAGGACAGGACAACTTAGGACCAGAAATAAATGAATAAGTGCAAAAATGAGAAGTGCAGTGAGCAGGGAGAGAGACTGAAAGTACAGCTGAAAGTCCTGTAGTTAGAGAATGGAGCATGGGAGAAACCTAAAAAAATGAGTAAAATTTGTTTGAATCTCAGTCCTTCGATTGCATCTGTCATGTATCCATCTCCTAAATACTTCGAGGAGAGACAGAGTCATGGTCCTTGTCATTTGTCCTGGTTTCAGCTGGGTTAGGGTTAATTTTCTTCCTGCCAGCTGGTGTAGTTCTGTATTCTGGATTTAGGATGAGAATAATGTTCATAACGCATCGATGTTTTAGTTGTTGCTTAGTGTTTACACTAAATCAAGGACTTTACAGCTTCTCATACCACCCCACCAGCAGGTAGGCTGGGGTGCACAAGAAGCGGGGAGGAGACATAGTCAGGATAGCTGACACAAACTGGCCAAAGGGATATTCTGTACTACAGCATTTCATGCTTAGTATATAAACCAGAGGGAAAGCTGGCTGGGGACTGCTGCTTGGGAACTGGCTGGGCATTGGCTGGTGGGTGGTGAGCAGTTGCATTGCACATCACTTGTATGTTCTGTTAGTATTTTATTTTTGTTGCTATTACTATTATTATCCCTTCCTTTTCTGTCCTATTAAACTGTCTTTATCACAACCCATGAATTTTAGTTTTTTACCCAGTTCTTCATTCCACACTACCATTGCACTTTCTTTTTTAACTTTTTAATTTCAGTACCTTCACAGAGTTCTGGTTGCAGCAATCAATGCCCTTCAAGGAATGGCAGCAATAGGCCAGAGGCCTTTAATTATGAAGGTAAGTATAGAAAAAGTAACTACTGTTTGTTGTTGATTTTGGTGGATTTCATTTACTGTCAAGCAGTAAGCTTCTACCATGAAAGCTTGTGGATTTGAGCCCTAACTTTAAGTTACTAACGCCTGAGAGAAATAATAAAAAAACCCCAACATTAAAATTTGGTAAGATTAACTATGTCTTAATGTACTGTTCCACAGATAGCAGAACTGGAGTCTCTTTTCTTAAAGGTTAAAGAAATTAACCTTTTCCCTTGCCATTACTGATAATTGTAGTTCCCACCCTACTGAACATGAAAGCAGTACATACTAATGTCAGGACAGGCTGTTCACAAGTACAGAGTGCAGCAGCCACACTGGGCTCCGGGGACACTAATTTATTTCTCCTTTCTTCTGCACAGCTGTAGTTTCACTGAACACTGAGCTTAATTATTTTCTGAGCTTCCTGCCATCTTTTAAATTTAGGTGAAATTGGCTAAACGGATTTGAAAATTGAAGGATGAAGGAGAAATGAGTCAGACTAAAACATAAAGAAAAGGCACAGAGATTCTTCATGGTTGCTCTTGTTTTGGTTTTTCAAGTGTATGTTAGAAAAGAATTTCCCTAGTTAATTCCTTTCTCCTCCTCTCTCCCCACTACAAGCATGAGACATTCGTGATGGAAAGGCCTTGTGAAAAGCTGCCTAGAAAAGGGATTTGCCTATCTTGTTAAAATGATTAATAGCAGCTTGTTTCTGAGATGCTGAAACCTTACTCTTCCCCTCTCCCCCCACCAAACACTATTACTAATAGATAAAATTGTCATCTTGACATCTGTCTTTGCCATTAATGTATTTTATTTCAATGTCTTTGTCATGGGTATTCAGGAAATCAACACTGTATTGCACTATGTAGTGGAACGTAACAAGTTGCTGCAATGCCTCCATGCTAAGAGGCATGCTTTAGAGTCATGGAGACAACTGGTGGAAATCATACTCACTGCCTGCCCCCAGGATCTCATACAAGCTGAGGACAGGCAACTGATTATCCGTGAACTATTGCAGGATGTGCATGACAAGGTAATTCTATACTGGAAATCAACCATCTCCTTGAAATTTGTTGCTGTATTTTTCTACGTGAGGGAAATTACTAATCAGGTAGCCTTCTTAATTGTGATCCCTCCAAAATTTGTCTGCTTTTAGTATTCTTTTTAGTTTTCTGATTGTTACTGTGCTGAAGTTGAATGCACTGTGGAGAGAGGGAGTACTCTGATTTCTTCCATAGCTGCTGTTGAACTATGAACCATATATTGACAGATTTCAAAGACATTTAAGTATAATCTGGTATGATCATACTCTCTAAAGGGTGTGTGAAAAGGAAACAGCCCATTTTGATGAGGAGCATAGAAGAACTCACTGGAAGCATGAAGGCAGACAGAACTGCAGTTGATAGTCTATTGTGTTTAGACCCACTGCAAATAATAACTGCTGCTGCTTTTGAAAAATCAGTAGAATGAAGCTTCATAGATGAAAACATAAAGATTTTACAATTCAAAGGACTTGTGGAAATGTGAGAGTTTGCTTTGTCTTAAAATATTTAGAATCTAAATGTTTTACTGCTGATAATTTTTGAGACAGACTCAGCAGTTAGTACCGACCCAGCCAGTCTCAAAGACAAATATTAATGAAAGGCCCTTGCATTGTTTAGGCTGCTGGAGCATCTTTTATTTTATTTATTTATTGTAAGAGCTGTGCTGTTGGTAATTTCCTGATTAGACAAGTTGTGTTTTGAGAAATATATATTGAAATGTTGTATTTTTTCAAGAAAAAAAATAACTATTTGAGGGTTTGTTGTTGTTGCAGTTTACATTGTTTGTTTGTTTTTTTGTTTTTTTTTTTTTTTTTTTTTTTTTTTTTTTTTTTTTTTTTTTTTTTTTTTTTTTTTTTTTTTTT
>JAVHNF010066452.1:0-12004 GCA_034783455.1 Micropsitta finschii | reverse complement strand
TCCCTGATAATATAGCAGAATTGGAAGAGAGACTAAACACCTGCAAGAGGCAGTAGGTTTTAGATCGTGCTGTTACTTAGACAGGTGTTATTACATTGCAGGACTCCACAGATACAGAACAATAAGATGATTTCTGCTCAGTGAAAAGCAATAGGCAAGTCATGATACAAAAGTGGCAGCATGGGGAAAAAAAGGGTACAGCAATGGTCAGTATGAGAGGAATGTGGTCAACACAACTCTATCTATCTGATGTCTGCCAAGTTCCTGTAGACAAATGAGAAATTAAGAAGAGTTCTATTGCAGAGAGCTCTTTTCAAGAATGAAGGAAGTACAAAAATGGAAATTTAACGAGCCTTAATAAAGACTGACGTTTTTGCTAAATTGGAGAGGAGAGCTACTATTTCAGTGTTTAAGCAGATGTGACTGATAGGTAGATTGAGGAGGTCTTCATGTAAGGGAAGGACATGAAGACTGTGGATATAAAGGCAAACTTTTTACTATTCCTTTACTTCGAGTGTATCCTATATTTTTCGTAAAATTCTATGACAGTCTCCATATTTCAGTTATCTATAAAAATTTTCTTGCTCAACATACATGCTTAAATACATAGAAAAAATAAAAATACTATTTTATCTATTATGAAAATACTTTATAGTACTTTTAATTGAACAGTAAAAAAGCTCCGTAACTAGAAACAAAAATGCTGTCAGTTCAGGATTCATTTAAACCTGGTATTTATAAAGTACCCTTACTTACAAAGACTACTTTGAGTAGCTTGTAATAGCAGAGCCACTTGGATCATAGCATAGATGAAAGAGGTTATTCCACTGGGAGTATTAAATTTAAACTAGTCACCTCTGGTTTGGCTTTTGAATTATGACAGGAGAATCAATGATTGCTGCTGTTAGAAGTCTGAGGAAGCCTTTGGCTTACTAACAGTCTAGATATTAACAATTTTGAAGTCTCTTCATACCAAGGGACTATTAAGATGAAACAGTAGCTTTGAATTAAGTACCATCATTCCCTCAATTTATCTTGAAGGAGAGAATTAATTAGGCTTGTTTATCTGAGAGAAATGAAAAATTAAATTACAGGGAATGCCCCTAAACTGACCCTGTGACTAAGTTGAATTTGCCAGAGACTTCATTTTTTTTCAGCATTTTAGCTCCCGTTCTTTTCAAGCATGTTCCCTCTTGCTGTTTAAACTATAAAAATGACAAACCATGAATTAAATTTGTGTATTTTCCTGTTAGCAAAGGCTATGATCCCATGCTTCAGAAAACATACATCCTCTTTTTCTTCTACAAAGGTTGGGACAGTACTGTAGCAAGAATTTTGAACTGTAAGTTCAAATACAGAATAAAGGCAGAAACCTTTTTTTTTGTTAGTGGTGTAATACTCCTCTGACTTTAGTTTCAGCTACATCCTTTCTCTTTTTCTGCTTACTCCAGGTGGAAGTACAACACTTTCCATGAAACTTGCAAAAATGAGGATTTCAGGACTGTAATGAACTAAATTCCCAAATAGTACTGTGTCAGTATAGCAGTCTTTTTAGCACGTTGCAACCTTTTACCGTGCCGTAGGTGATGCACTGAAATGAAGAATTTTGACTGCATTGTAGGTAGGCCTTGCTAGCACCTTTGGACAAACTTTAGGATCTATATCAACTCCTAACAGAATGATTCAGGGGCAGCTTTGCTGCAGTTAGTGCTAATGAGCAATCACAAAAGGAAAGAAGAAGAAATTTTAAGGCCTTGGAAGTCATTAATACTGAAAAAATCTTGTAAAATGATTTTTTTTTTTTTTAAAGAGTGTGTCTGATTTCTCTACTGGCTATTTTTATACCTGTTAAGTTTACTAAGTAACTAATTTCATTGATTTTTAAGAATAAAATTCACAAAGCAGTTAAAAGAAACTGCTATGATAGCTTTTCCACTTTTCCCTGCTGAATATTTTACACTTTCATTAGATTTCTTCTGCTTCTATTTTTAGTTAGGGCATGCAACTCATTCCATATTTAAAGACCATTCAGAAGCATAGCTTCAAGCTAAGCAGTGGCCCTGTTTGAGACAAAATAGCTTTGTTGAAAGCTAGCTCTGTCTTTAATGTGTGGTATACCAGGCTCTAAAGGAAGATCATCTGTATGTGAGGAAATGTAACCTAGGTGAAGGTGTTAAGAGTAAAAAACACAATTTTTTTTATTTCTGATTTTGTCACCTTCTCTGCAACTTGTCCAAGTGGTTAGATCTCTCTTTATTTTTTTTGTTTTCCAACGTATTTAGATGATATGATGCTTGAGCCAAGCTTGCTTCTTACTACATCATTAGATGCTTCAATAGTATAAATGCAAGTAGCTCTAGATGGTAATTGTAAAATGTGTTGTGCTTTACATGCTATAAGCAGTAATTTACACCTGTACATGGGGACAAAATGGGCTTGCTTTCTCATTTATATGAGGAAAAGCAAGAGAGAGGAGGATCTGGATATCAATCTATAGAAGGGAAAATGCTGGTTTAGTTCGATGTTAGTCTTGCATGTCCAGCTTCTTCTGCAGAGCATCTCTCTCAGCAGTTACTCAGACAGACCCTGAGGACTGGCACTCCCCTTTGTCTGACTGAAGGGGTTTTATGCTTCTTTCTTTATGCTTCCCTCTTTATTTATGCCTCCCAACTGGCAAAATAAGATTGCAGGATCTGTTCCTGGAGTTTTCTCTGAATCAGTTCTCCAAGGTAATACAGTCTTTTGGATATGTACAAAATATTCCTATCTGAGAGCCCTGATATGACTTCTGGCTTGTTCTTCCAGCAAGTCACCTTAAATGGTCTTGGTATAGAATTAATGCCTGGCTATCCTGGTTAAGTTAAGCAGGCTTCACTTTGATTATTTTTCCATATTCTGACATTATTATGCAGTCACATTTTGCCCATCACAGTTGTCTTACATTACTGATGGGTTAATTAGTCTTATATACTAAGCAGGTTTCTTTGCAGCACTGCAGAGACTTTAAGGAATTGTGACTTTATTCAACTTCTTTGTAAATTCTTGTATTCTTTCAAATTGAACTGTGGGGCTGCTGGAAGTCAAGAATAACGCTGAATGCTGTACATGGGCCAGTGTAACCTTCTGAAGCCTGCTGAAGTCAACATCTGCAGTGACTCTTCAGGCATCTGTATATAGATACGTACGTAGCTATTTCAGTATTTTCATGAGAAATGCTAATAATCAGTGAGAATTCAGTTCAGCCTCATGGGATTAAGAAAGTGCTTGATTACTAAAGAGAAAGTTCCAACTTATATAAACTTACATTATGCAGTGTGACTGCAAGTCTCACACATTTATTTTTTGTTAAATTCTGACATTTGGAATTAAACAGTCCAAGGGAGAGAGAATATTTCCAGCATATAAGGAACTGTTGTCATAGCATGTTTCATGCTCTTTCATTTAATATGCTTTTCAGTTTCTTCAGAGGATTTTGTCATTGACTTTGATTGATATATTTTCACAAACATTGTAATTTGACATCACAATTAGTTTTTCAAGTACTTGGAAAATATAACCTGTTACATCAGTTTAAAATTATTCCTAAGGGCAATAAAATAATCATTATATGGTGATTAATATTTATTGTAGAATTGTTCTCTTGCTTGAGAACAATTGCTAATGACTGAATGTAGAGGGAAAATAATGTGGAACTGAAAAGAGCTGAAGAACTCCAGTCCTTACCAGAAAGAAGATTTTGCAGGCAGTGCTGAAGGTAATTTTTGAAGTTTATGTAATCATACCCAAAACTGTCACTCACCTGCAGTCCCTGGAGACCTTCTCTGAGGCCAACCTTTGTAACGTGTCTCACAGAAGTTTCAGAGATCCAGAGTAAAAAGTAATGCTGACTTCCATCACTACTGATACTAAAAATCTATTTAGCCTAGAGATATTATGTGGAAATTGAGGATGCTAAAAACCAGGTACTGCTTCACATCAGACAGACTTAGTTTGAGCTAAAACTGTAACATAGCATCTGTACAGTAAGATACTGTAGTAGACTATTTGGAACATGCTTATAGGGTCTTGGGTTGAGAGCCTTCAAACGTTTATCATATTTAGTACTCAATAACAAAAGTCACATATTTAGTTTTAGCATAATTACATGTAAAAATTGTCTGTCCTTAGAATGAGATGCTTCCTATGCATAGAAAACCTTGGAAAAAGCAGGCTTTTGGGGAAAGGGAGGTGAAACCGGGTGTTAAGAAGTGCTGAGGAAGTGTTTGATCTATGTTTGATATCAGCAGACCACAGTTCCCCTTAGCAGGTATTCTCATGAAAAATGCATACCTCTTTTCTGTTCCTGCGGCATAGCAGATAAACATAGAACAGTTTGAAAAGTAGTCCTCTTTGGAAAGCTTTGTAATTTGTTGAAGAAAGTGACTGTGCAGAAGAGTTAACTGTTTCTTAACCACCTCTTTATTTTGGTGACATTTCCTGGGGTTTTTTACCAGGAAAGGCAGCTAAACCACAGTCCTAGAAAGCAGTGAGCTTTGTTTATATATTTGTAAGTCTTTCTGTGTTCTGTCTTGAGATTTCATTATCAATAAGACAAAGTTGTATTATGATCACAGAACAATTTTTATTCACAAATAGAAAGTGTGAACAATACTGAACTCCAGAGAAAGAGTGAAAATTACAGATTAGATCTTATTTGTGCATCAGTAGTGAAGGAGAGTCATATATGGTGCCAGAACATGTATTGCATCCTATGGCTGCTGCTTTCTATATTTGCTAAGCAATGGTGTGGTGGCATGAAGCCAAATAAGGTTTTCACCACCTTAGTGTTTCTCAGTCAGTAGGGAATCCCCACTTTACTTACTAAGAAAGATCTCACCTTCTTTTTAATTAATGCCAAAGGGGTGGAGTTGGAGCTGAACAGACTATGACGTTCTCCAACATTGTATGTCCTCAAGGATTTCAGTATATACATACATGTTAACTGATTTAATGTTTCTGTGATTTTTACCTAGATGAATGTTTCATTTTGTTGCAGTAATTGCATAATGATATAAAAATCCATCATTTAAACCCTAAGTTGTCAACTCCATGATTCTCATACAAATTCAGAAGTTAGTTTATGTGTCATATAGAGTTTTGTTTTAGACACAGTATGTCCTCTTAGCTGGAGAGGGTGGTCTGCCAAGAAATGAAATAAAGAGAGAAGGTACATGTGGTGCTGAGGAGGTGAGTAGGAGTCCTATCAAAAGTGTAACTTTATTACACTTTAACATTTTTTAACACAATCAAAATAACTTTTCAGTTTCTGTGTAAGGCAAGAACCTAGAAGAATGCATAAAAATGAAATATTCTCCAAAATCTGACAGCTGAAAAAAGCTGCTCCTTGAGCATCAGAAATACTGATCTGTGATTTCCTGTGAGCTAGTGCTGGAATGCTCTGCACTTTTTACTGCCACATCTTTCCCCATAAAGATAGCCTCTAAATTGTTCAATATTCACAGCTGTCTTGTCCTTACTCTTCAGAGATAGCAGGTAGACAAGATGATAACCCAAGTTTTTTTCCTAGGAAACCTAGAAACAGGGTGAGCAGACACTTTCTTACTTTGAACAAGACAACTGATTAATATAATCAGGATTGTCAGTCGCATTTGGAACTACCTATTATTGTAAATATCGTCAGCAAGTGAGCTTGTAAGAGGAAGCAATATAGTCATGTTGTCATCATTTCACTGCAGGCTGTTAGCAGTCAGGGGATACATTTACCAGACCTTTTACTTCATCTGGAAAGATCAGTTCGGCATGATAATCAATTAACATTGCGTATTTCCAGTGCCCTTCCAGGTGGCAGTTCTGTTCTTTTTGTCATTAAAACATGTGAATGACTTTTTAGTTTAAATTATAAACATTTGTGTGCAGACTTTCCTTAGTAAACAGAGTTGGCAGTGGCAATCAAAAATTTTATCTTAATTTTCAGATTAAATAAAAAAAAGATTTACTTTGACAGAAGAAGTAACCCTTTTTAGTAGTACATCTTTTTTAATTTCCATTAATTTTTCTTTGTACAGCTTGCTGCTGCAAAGCACCAAATCATTTTATCATTAAAAATAGAATTTTTAGATGAATGTAAAGGACATGGTGTGACCTGTTAATGGATTTGAGGAGTTATAAAAGCAAAATTCTTCTTTCAGCTGTTTATCACCATGTTTAGATATGTTTGTAGTACTATTGATATCTAGAATTTATTTTGTTCAAGCTAAAAGCCCTTCAAAAACAGTCTAAGCTTTTTGCTAGGGGTTATTTCTTAGAAATTACTGTTACGACAGATAATGCCAGTTGACAGGATCTATAGTTGAGGGGCAGTTCCTATGGAGTCTGCATTCAAGGGTTGTATTTTGGCAGGCAGAGGACACTGCATATTTGGAAACTCTTTAGCAGAATGATAGTTTTACTGCTTTTCAGATACAGGTTCATTCTGGTATGTGTACAAACCATTGATCTAGCCCAACTAAGTGTCTTTGGAATATAGCATCATCACAAAGGAATATAGTGTCATCACCATATTTGAAATGGCATCAAATATTAGACAAATGCTTCACCAGCATGTGTCTGTGCATGAATGGAGGAAGATTCTGCATTGCAAGGGTGACTGATGGCAGTGTTTGTTTTCAGTTTATTTTCAAGACCATACACAAATGTTATTTCTAGGCTCTGCAAACTGTTCTTAAAGTCTGGTAGAGAACAAAAATGTTCATACATGGTTTAACTACATTTGCAATCTGACAAATCTGTGTTAGAATTTGTTTGTTGGTCTGTATCAGATGTCTGCAGCTGGTTTTGAACTGTTGCATGGATGGGACACTGTACTGTAGCCAAGGACACCTGGTTTTCCCTTTTTAATCATGGAGTCAACTTTAGTGTAAGAAATTGAAAACCGTAGCCTCCAGTGAAGCTGGGAGCCTGTGGGGGAAAGTTTGTTGGAAAGGTTTGTGTGTTACATTGCCAACTTAGGTTAGAAGCTCTTTGTGGCTTTGCCCTGTTGAAAGCAGGGATTTAGTGTGCTGTTCAGAGCAGTGTGCTCAATATGCCACCGTTTATCAAATGCCCTAGTCCAGGCTAAGTTATTTAGATGCATATGAACTGAATTTTCTGTTCCTGCCTTTCCTAAAACAGCTTAGGCCTTCTCCACCCTGAACTCCTCAGAGTTTAGTACATTGCTTAAATTTACCCTTTATTTTGCTTAAGAGATCTTAGAGACAACTGCAATGCAACGAAGCAAGCCGAGTCCTGAGATTAGTTGAAGGTAGCCAGGTAGAGAAGTTCAGAATAGGAGAGCATAACACAAGAAGGAGACTATCAAGTATGATAAGGACTATCGAGTATAATAAGGAATGGAAAAGAAAGGGGAAAAGAGTTAGGAATATGTTGATTTAAGGGCAAAAGTGGGAAGAAGAAAGCTAAAACTCATGGTGGAGCATCCTGCCAATTTTTTCCTGCTCAGGAAGCTAATTCCCAGTCAATCTGGAGCCAGTTGTTATTCAACTGCTAAATGGGGGGCAAAGTCCCTTTTTAGAAAGTTGAAGGAGAGAGTGCTCTACCTTGAAAAATTATTTGGAAGCGATGTTTCAAGCATTGTACTTGTGATTAAAAAATGTGTCATAGAGCTTAATCCCAACATACCTAGAAACAAGAGGTTTCAGTTAGGATGGGCAGAGAACACAAATTCGCTAATTTACACAAGTGAAAACTACCCCAATGTGTAACACTGGCATCAGCAGTTTTCAAGGAGTATGATGGTCTCCTACTCTTCATATATGCGACAGACCCATTAGGAGAGGTTGCAAATGCAAGTGCAGCTTCGTGAACTGGAATTTTGTGGAGTACACTGTAGTGGTGGTACTGATGGTACAGGTTTTTAAAACTGCTATTTTCTTGAGTGAGGAGATCCTATACCTGTAGAGTTTCTCGTGTCTGACTAATTTTAAGAACTGCAGTAAACAGTGCATTATGCCTGTGCTTAATTAAAACATCAGCTAAAACTTTGTGCAGTCATATTAGGGAGAGGGTGGGGAAAGATTGCTGATTATTCTTTAATATCCTAATATAAAACCTTTTGGCATAACTGTGGCTTCTAGTTCCACTCAATTAAGTGAACAAGTCCTGAGCATGCAGAAAGACTTGCAAGTAGACCTGAGGAGAGATTAAAAGCAATGAAATGAGACTAGTTACTGCCAACAAGGAATGAAAACTGGAATATAATAAACCCCACAGTCTGTCAGACTTTTTCTTAGATCAGGCATTTTAAGTGGAGTAGTATCTGGTCCTTTAATTTTCTTTTCCTCCCACCTCTTCTTGCAGTATTTTGGCACAGTATTTGGTATAAATCGTGTGCCAGGCACTTAGGTGCCCTTCTGCACTTGCTCAAAATTCTCCATCTCCTGGGAACAGGGAACAGTGTCAGTCCTGAATGACTACAGGTGGTGGTGGTGGTGAGGAGCAGGCAGGGTTGGCATCATTCCTTGGGGAGAAAGGGGCTGTTGACCCTTCACATACCCATCTGCTGGTAAAAGGTACCACACAAGGGCCTGGCTCAGTGGATGCTCACACGGGGGACAGAAAATTGCCCCTGTGAATTACAGGTTTCTGTACAGCTGCTAACCCATTGTCACAGGTGCCTGCCTGGGACTTGTCTATGCTATCTCTGTTAATGCATATCTGTAGAAATTGCATTCAGTTTTCCATTGTTTCAAGAGCATCAAGTCTCGCAGCTCCTGTCTTTCCACGCCTGTAGTAGCTCTTGGAATCCGGTGCCCTACTTTTGCATGTCTTCAATTAATGTTACAGATTGCTCACTTCTGTTTTTCTCTGCAGCAAAGGGGTTATGCTTACACCTGGGCACAGTGGGTACTGAAGTGCCTGCAAAGAAAAAAAGTTATCCATTAATGAGATCTGGAGAAAATGGAGACAGTGAATTTCTGTTATGTCAGTTCTGTACCTCAGTGTTTGCAAGGTTTCTAATTTATGATCTGCAGTCTCTCCCATCAGTGAATTTTATCTGTGTGGGAGTAGCAGGTGGCAAACAGAAAGTTTGAAGCTGAGAACACCTGGGCAAGTTTTCTTTATTATTAAAATTTAATAACTGTATATGGTTGTGGAGTTTTACATAGCCCTGGCCTAGTGAGGTTCCTAGCAGAGTAAGGTGGTTCCTGACAGACCCCATCTTGGGTTTCATGGTTGTTTCTAGGTTAAAGAGCATATAAGAAACTATTTTACTGTTCCTGAGTAAATGAGATGCTACTCAGTGTTCAGAAGGCAGTTTCTTTAGCCTTTCCAAAGGAAATGTTTAGTACTACAATGGCAGTAAACAGCAGAAACAGTGATGTACCCGAACAGTGTTTCCATTACCATCTTAGCTAAAGAATGAGTGCTTGTTTGACTGCTAACTGCAAAGTGACTCTTCAGTAGCAAGGAGTTCTGTCCTTTAAGAAGAACAAAAATGGTTTGGTAGGAATTTTTGTCATTGCAGTTACCTGCATGAATTTTAGGTGCTGAAGGGGAGCTTAGCACAGCAGCCTACAGATCCTTAAGACATTCACAGGGGGAAAGAATTAACAAGGGTAACACTGACATCCGATAGCTTTTGACTGTTGTATGTTGATATATGTTAATCACTAAAGAAGCTTCCATGAAAAATCAAAGTTTTACTTTTATATAAAAATTACAAGATGCAAATATATAAATATAGTAATTTTATAGGTTGTGTAATGATTTATTATGAAGATAGGATATAACATAATGTATAATTCATATAGCATGTAACACAATGAATCCTAAATGGTCTGTTATACTGTGCATTTTCAGTTGTCTTGTGCAGATATTTTCCCTCTTTGGAAAACTGAAAAGCATAAAATTGGAAGCAGAGGAGGTGCGGAGAGTACTGTGTAAAAGGGAGAAGGCTGCTGAGCAGATCCTTTTCTTACACACAATACTGCGTTGCCACAATTTCTTAAATGCCAAGGTGCAGGGGAACCAAGATTCTTTCTAGCTGTGAACTTAGCCATCTAACAGGAGATTGCTGTCTTTTTTAGCTAAAACTTTCATCAGCAATTACGAATATAACAGAAAGTGCTTATTAGTTTTTAGCACAATGTCCTATTTTTCTTTGATTTCTTGTAGTGAGGAGAGAGAGCGTAGGGCATCCCATCCATCTGGTGCTGAACAGGTCTTCAGAATATTTTCTCTGAATGTTCAGACAAGTAATTTGTTGCTCAGAGTTTGCTTGGGACAGAAACAGCACTGTCACAGTCACATCAAAGGAACTTATCCAAGAATCTTTTGCTTCTGTAAAAAAGGCTTCTGGTGAAGAACATCCCTGGGGAAACCGGCTTCAGTGCTCAGGGCAAACAACTCATCATGCGAAGGCATGGAGCCTTGTGGTAGCGTTGCTTCATCTCTGATACACACCTGTGCTACAACTCAGTGTAGTACAGATACAGTGAACAAGCTCACCTTAGTTGGTGCTGTAATAAATACTTCCCTTGCTGTCACGGTCAGAATTATAGTGTCTGAAGTATTCCTTCCAGATAGTCATCAAAATGTTAGTTTGTTCTTGCCACTAGCAGCAAGTCTGAGTCACGCCCCCAGTGTGGCTGAGAAAGAGTTAGTCAGCAGTATGAAGCCAGAAAGCACATGCTAATGTCTTGAGCAGTGTGAGGAAAAGGTTGAACAATAGGCAGGAGGATATGAAGTGCCATTCAGTCTCTTAGTGGAACCGGGTAGGACGTGGCTTATAAAACAGAGAAATAGGAAGCTGTGGGATTGCCCCTGGATTGTCTGAGCCTGATATTCTTCATTCACAGCTATGTGGCAGCCACAATGGCATATCAGTGTGGAGAGCTGAGGGGCATCTGCCGTGAATACAGACTAAGACCTGGTGAACTGACACTGTATTTACCTCATGAGGTGATGTATGGATAGCAAAGAAAAGGGGAAGAAGTGAGGTGGAGACTGTGGAAGCCTGGCATTGTCAACATGTCTTCATACTGAAAGGGTGGGAACTTATCCATAAATCCATTAAGACGAACTTACATGTAAGTGCCACAGACCCCTGGTACTGTGATTTGATAGAAGAAAAACCTTTCCAGGATTTCTTTTTCTTCTCTAGGCAAAATGTTTTGCTAGTTTTAGTTCGGCCCACCTACTACACTGCCATCCTTTATGTGATCCAGTCTCTTCCCCACTTTTCTTACCTATTTTTGCAGTTATTGAGAATTCAGTTGATTAATAAGGCCCATTTGTGGAGAAAATGTGAACAGTGTCTTGATCTTGAACTGCTCACATATCTATATTAGTAAGTCATGGAAATAGATGTTGAGTGCTTCAATTAGGCGTTCTTCCCTTTCCTACCACCTTCTGCTTCTCTTAAGGTTTTAATCTCTGTGTGTCAGAAAATGCCAGCAGAGTGTGGAGATTGCCAGAAACTAATAATTATTAAAATTCCATGCTATATAAAGCAGTGTACAGTGTTTGAGCTGAAAGCGTTAGAATACTTTCCAAGAATTCCAGTCTATTAAGTTCTGCTGTGACATTTGACTTACAGCTTGGTATTTTTTTTTTTTGCTTCAGCACAGTGTAATGACAGTAAGTCTCAGTCTTGTAAATATGCTCCCACACAGATTCTTCATGACATCACATGTGGGAGTTCACATAATAAAAAAGGAATGTTCCTCTCTCCTTCATGTTTCTTTACAAACCTGTCTTCATCATTTAAACCAATGTCAAATTTTCTTTAAAGACACAATATCTATGTGTCTGAGCTACTAGATCCTGGGCTTGGTTGCTTTTATTAATGTTCAGAAGTGCTGTATTCTTAATTGACTTTATTGATAAGGGATGCCATCCAGAGGGACTTCAACACACTTGTAAGGTGGGGTTATCCTGCCCCTCTACTCTGCTCTTGTGAGACCTCACTTGGAGTATTGTGTGCAGTTCTGGTGTCCTCAACATA
>JAVHNF010066445.1:32952-51484 GCA_034783455.1 Micropsitta finschii | reverse complement strand
GACTGCCAAGACCACAGCTATACGATATCACTGAGGGCCTCCCCTGCGTGGTTTTTGAACACTTCCAGGATGGTGCTTCCACCACCTTGCTGGGAAGCCTGTTCCAGTACCCGATTACCCTCTCTGTGAATAAATTTTTCCTAATATCCAATTTAGACCTCCCTGGCACAGCTTGAGGCCATTACTTTTTAGTAGAGGAGGTTTTAAATCTGATCAGGAAAACTCAGTGCTTTCAGAATTAGATGTGCGTATGGATTGAATTTGTTTCACCTAGAAATTAGGGTTTAGTACAGTGGTCATGTTGATTTAGTAAAAAATCACTGTCTGGCTTATGTGTGAACACACTTGTATTACTATCAGATCCTGAATTACAAGTTAAATAAATCTTAACTGTCAGCATGAAAATCAAGGTTTTTAGATTAAGTTACTTCTTTATTTGTGGAAAAGTATTGATTTTGCAGATTTTTCCTTAGGGCTAAATTTTGTTATGTAGTACTGACTTCAGTACAAGTGGCAAAACCAGAAAAAGTTCTTATATTTATTTGAAGTAGGTACTGCTCCAATGCAAAACAATGTCATACTTTTGACTCCAACCGTATGTCCCCCTTTAAAAATAGGATCACTGAAGCTTTTACAGCGTGGGGTTTTTATTGTTGATATCTCCTACTAGAAAGGTGCAAACTCACTATGATATCTTTGAGATTTTTTTGGTTTTGTTTTCTTTCTTTACCCTTTCGTACCCTCCCAACTTTTTCCATGTCTGTCTCTCTGATTTGATGTGCTAACTTGGTATAAATAACTACACTGTTAATTTCAAATGTATTTGGACACGAAATGCATTTTGCAACAGCTTGCAAAACATATGTCTAATTGCATGCCTGATTTGGATCCAGAGCGGCAAGACTGCTCATAGCAGTTGCGTTTATCACCTGTGAAAACCACCTGCTGAGTGCAGTGCAAACCATGCATGAAAATTTGGGCTTTTATACAGAGTTTCTAAGGAAATTTTAGGTTTTGGGATTTCCTTTTTTGTGAGTTGTATAGAAACTGAACTTTAGGTACCCTGGTCCTTTAGCTGATGAAAGATGGAGTAACCATAATTGTAGTACATAACAATGAGCTAAATTCCCCAAGAGGAGCTTTAGGTATGGAAAAATAAAATCCTTGTGACATATTTTTAAACCGAAGAAGTAAAATTTTGGTTTTCATATCCATCCCCTACTCCAGTCCTTAAAGTTAGAATATTGTTATTTTTTATTAAGAGACCTTTTAACATTGTTGGACATCTTCTTGAAGAGCACAATACTTATTTAACCTAGCACTGTATATCTGAATGTAAGCAATCGAAGAATTCTTTTAATATAATGTCATAAGTGAGGAATATTAACTGGGGTAGCAATCCCTTAGTAGAAGATTAGTTCTATAGTAATAATTCTATGATATTCATTTCAAACACTACTGTTTTAGTGGTAACATAGCATAAAAGGACATAAACCTTTTATCATCTGTACCATTAAAAGCTTTATTTATAAAAGCACAGTAGAGTGATTGATAATATGAATGAAAAGTAAATATTATGTATAATCTTTACACTCAAGCATAAAGTTACAGCATCCACAAACTGGCAGATGCAGCTGCTTGACTTGCATTAATTTGTGTAACATGTCAGCAACTTGCCTCTGGAAGCAAGGAAAAGTATTTTGAAACCATGGGTATATCCATACAGATTATGAGAATCTTCAGAGTGGAAAGTAACCAGTTACTGTGCAGAACAGGTTCTAGGTTTGATCAGGGTTGAAGAGAGGAGGTGCTCAAAGTTATGCTTTATGATTGATGTTCTGTGGCGAAAGTTAAGTTCAGTTAAATCATAATGTTCTTTCAACACAAATATGCTGTTTGACAGCCAGGACTGGGTGTTGGTTGTGGGGGCTTGGTTTTCCTTTTCTAAGTATTAAGTAGAAGTGTTTGATCTTATGTTGTGCTGAAATGACCTCACTATTTGAAGCAGTCCTTGTTTTGACTCCCACAGTTGCCATTATGAGCCAGAAGTAATTTTTGGGGTTTACCTTTAACCACCTCCCCCTTCATTTAGTTAATGCAAAATTCCATGCATTAACTAAATATTATTCTGGGGAAAAGGAATCTTCATATTTTTGCTTCAGCGTTCTCATCGAACATGTGTTTTGCATTACCTTTCACTAAATATCTCTTTGACTGGTTTTGCTTGTGTTAAGAAATCAGGAACAAATTTGGCATGTAGTTTGTTTACTGCTTAACAATGAGGACCACTAAACAATTAGAGAGTTTGTCCTAGACTTCAGGCTGCAGATCATATCTCTAGCTTCCTTTTGATTTATTTTGTTTTTAAATTTGTTTAAAGCAGAGTTCCAGAACCCAACCTCAAAAAGAGCTTTCTATTGTGTCTGGGGCTTTAGATCTTGTAGAGATTGGATTTATCAAACTTTTGTTTTTCCGCTTTTAAATGGCGTCACTCGTCTGTAGCCTGTAGGCTCAGACCATGCAGCTGATTTTACTGTTTTATTTCGAAATGTGGGAATTACGTTAGGCATTTGTGTTAATAATCATATTTTCTGAACTGGGATTGTATTTTTACAGCCATTCTGTTGGAGGAAACTATAGTGTTCACGCAGTGGACTGAAATGGGAATGAAGTGTATAATAGAGATTAGTATAAAACTTGACATAAACCCTAGATTTAAGTAAAGCCAGACAAAATCGGTAGCTGCTGCATAAAAACAGTCTGTTGCTGTTCTGCACCCATTCACCTGACAGCCGTGTTCTTCCATACACTTTTGATGGTGTGGTTTGAAACAGCGAAGAGATGTTGTTTTTCACAGGGACAGTCCATTTTTTTGTTTGGTTGGTTTGGTTTTGTTTTGGTTTTGGTTGTTTGTTTTTCCTCTTCCCCTCTGATCACTGGCAAAACGTGGCTATTAGTAAATGATTATTCTCCTGTCCATCAACTCATTTTCAGAAAAAGCAGCTTCATTTTTCTTGCTAACTTTAAGGCCACATTCCTTTTAGAGCACAGGACAGGGATTTATTAGGCCACTAAATCTGGTTTATAGATTATAGACCTGATCTTGGTAGCTCTGAACTTTATTGCTGATGGGCAGTAGAAATAACAATTTCATAATTTGAAGAGAATATGGAAGTGTACGGGTGCTGACACAATTAGAAATGGGGAGAGTACCTAGAACAGACTCCAGCTTATTCTTGCTCTTTAGACCCCTAAGGGGGAGCAGTTTAGTTCTTTTGGAAAGGTTAAGTTGTGGACCCTTCCTTGTTCCTAGATACATTCACATCTGAATGCAGTTGTAACACTGTTTTGGGGAAGATCACTTAACAAAGCTACCTTATTCTCTGTTTTCTTCTTTTGTTATGGCCAGGATAGTAGCCTGCATCAGCTAGTAGCCTGCATCAGTTCCACTTCTTTGTATTTGCAGAGTAATGAGTGACAATAAATATGCATGCTTACTCTGGATGAGCTCTTGCCGCTTTGTGAGACTATTGTTTTTTTCTTGTAGGACTTTTGAATGTTTGTTGTTTTTTATTTTTTGGCCAACATTGGGATATTGGAATAGTTCTCTTGTTCAAAAACAAAAAAAAAGGCCACAAAGGACTCCCTCTATATGTTGATGACAGCAGCAAACTTAAGTTATTCTATTATTGTCAAATGTTTCAGACTTGAACAAAAGCAATAATGGTTGGGACTGGAATCGACAGTTTCCCCAACATTTTCCATACTGAATTCAGTCTTGTCAGTGTTGAAGCAAACAGCTTTAAGGAGAAGGTTTTGAACTTCTGAAGAGTTTTTTGAAGAGTTTACATTCTTTTTTAAATTTTCAACCCACTTCATTTATTTATTCTTTTCTTTTTTAGATTTTTTTTTTTTAATACATAGAATGCAAGGTATTTGTTTGGTGGTTACTAGAAATGTACGTTGCAACATAATTGTTAGAAAGACCTAACCCATGTGTTGCTACCCAAGATCTATTTTATAAACCCTTTGTAGCTACAAAGAAGTAAATAGAAAATAGCTTCTTTTTATAACACAAAAATCTACCTCAGGTTTATATCAGTTCTAGGCTTACATGAACTTAATGTTCTATTTAAAAAGCATTTAGAGTTATGGTAGCCTATTAGAAAGATAGTGCGGGATATCCTAATTATATTTTCTGAATTAGGTTAGGTTTTCCATTGAATTCAGAAAATATTACTATCAGATGCTATTTCAGTCTATTTGACTTCAATTTGAAATTCTTCATAATCTATTACATGGATTAGACAATTGCATGGGGTTTTTTTTGCTAACTTTTGGCAGATAATGTCAATGGCTATGCCCTGAGTGTAGGTCTTTTAACTTGTGACCAATAATTATGGCATATTTGGTTTCTAATGTTAAAATTTTCAATTCATGAGCAGAATGCTGTGTTTTCATTTTGCTGTAACTAGTTAGGCATCTACAAGGAAAGAAGGATGAAATACCTTCATAATGAATGGTGATAAAGGTTTAATGGGGGGAGAAGAATATCAATAAAACGATTGACCAGCAAACCACAGTCCCAGTGGTGGAGTTCTGTGTCAGACATTCACTATTTCTCTTCAGCTATTGCTCAAACATCAGTGCACCAAACCTGTGTCCAAAACCTGAAATGAATCAAAGTTGGCCCCAGGGCAAACATCTTGTGGGGATTTTTTATGGGGTTTTTTTTGAGATGCGACTTGTATTGTGATATTCTTTACTCTGCCTAAATTAATTCTGCTTTTTCTAGTCTCATTTCTACTAATTAATTTCTGAATCATTTTGCCAGGGGGGCTGTAGATGATACTGCACATTGGTGCTAAGATATGACCTGTGTAACTTCCTAACTCCAATGTGAAAAGAACATGAATTTAGTTCTAATTATCTGGATTTTCTTCTTTCCTCTGAATAACCCACAAAGGTTTGCTTCAGTGTGTATTGTACAATGTAAAATTCAGCAACCTGAGTAGATTAAATATTAACTTCTCCCACCTACATAATTGTTGTAGCCCTGCATTGAAAAGTACATGTAGAATCACGTTTTGCTGGTAAGGGTCTTTGCCTGGCATTACTTGCTTCTCATACCAACGATATAAAATTTACAAGTTGAATTCAAACAGCTTAGAGACTTGTGGAAGACAGTCTGAACTACTTGTTGCTTTTATGCCTGCAAAACAAATATGTACAAAAGTACATTTCAGTGGCTAATTTTACCCCCCTACAGCAAGATGTTTTCATGGTGTGATTTTTATTTTTTTGTTTATTTTAAAAGCAAAAAAGCTTTGAGACCTTTTATATTCCTTAAAAAATGATCAAAGAACACCCCAATATGTACGTGGTTATTTTGCTTTTTAAATAAAATTCATCTTGGCGCCTACTACGTCAAACATTCAAATAAAATACAAATTCTCACAGTTTTAGCTTACATCAAAGACGGAAATCATTGTGTGGTTTTTGGAAACCAAAGCAATTCCAAGATAGACACAGTTGGATTTTTTTTTTATGTGACAGCCTGTTTTATGCACTTAGTAACATCAGCGTGAAGTTGAAACTGTGCATCCTAATGAAGAAGGAAGTCTACAAGAACTTCTACAGTGACTCTTTTTAGGATTAAGATTCAACTAGGTGACATAGTTACACTTGCAATGAATTTATGCAGTGGAAGCACACTTAAAAAAATAATAAAAATGCTATTTTTTAGATGTGTATATAAACTACAAGATACTATTTCTTGAATTTGTCATTAGGAATGTGAAATATCTTCTGCATTTTCCTGCAGATTAATACTAATAGTTGGGTTTCTTTTGGCAGGTTGTCAAGTTATTAAGTAACAAAAGATCTCAAGCTGTTGGAATATTAATGTCTAGCCTTCATTTAGACATGAGGGACATTCAGCATGGTAAGTCAAATAAGTATTGTTGATTCTAGTTCAGATCACAACATGAATAATCTGGAAATGCTAGTTATTTCTATCTTTTGATATGTAAAATCAATAAGACAGTTCTTTTACACTCTTATTTTTCTGAAAATAGCTTGTTATGGCAGCTGTTTCCCTATTTTAGTAACATATCTGCCTTGTACTGTATAGAAAATAAAACTATTTGCAGAATTTCCATTTACAATAGTTTTTGGCATCAGTTACCTAGGGGATATGAATTATATGCACTTTGATTGTGGTGTTTCTAAGGAAGCGTGATATGTTGTTTATTTTAATTCAGATAGCCTCAGAAAATATCCAGAAAAAAATAATTATAACTTTTAATTGATTTGTTATATAAAATAGTGCATACATTTGGGTTAGCACAAACTGCGCACTTCTTTCATCATGAACAGTAATTTTTATAAGGGCATATTTTTTGGGGGGGTGTAATCCTTTTCACATTTATGCTAAGAGACAGTAGTGCAAAAAGGTGAAAAGTGGAACTGCATTTATGTTCAGAGCATCCCTTATGTTTCCCAAAGGCTTTGGATAGATTCGAAGCAGATTGAATTATCCTGTGAAGTGCCAGCCTATCTATTAAATAAATGTGGTTTCAAGTATAACGCAGACTTCGTAAATCACAAAACATCTTGTGAACTTTCTAGGTTACATATTTACAGCCATGCATTCAGTTTACTATGATTTGCTTATTTTGTGAAATTATTCATAAATAAAACAAATTTCAGAGCACTCTGTCAACTAGTGAGTGACTCTTAATCACAGTTTTAAGTTTTTATTAAACTGTTTTGATGGTTACTAGACTTCCTCAAGCTGAAGCACTGAAGATGGTAGTCATAGAGCAAGGCGCCAGTGCTGGCGCCAAGAAGTACTTGGTATTTCCAAAGCTGGCAGATGTAGTTCAGTTAAGTCATAGAGCAAAATCTGAAAACAATGATATGGTCCTTTCCTTCAGTCAAATATTCAGCTTGGTTTCAGTTAATAATGAGAACCTTATGAACAAAGGAGTCCGCCTAACATCTGTGTCTGTGGTAAAGCCAACACAAGTTCATTGAAAATTTGCTTGCTTAACATGCAACACTAACAATAACATGGCATGAATGTCAGTAGTTGAAGGGGTCAAACAATATTATGCTTAACCTTTATCCTATTACATTATTAAGCACACATGATCATCTAAAAGCTGTGTGCAGATTTTGTATATTCCTCTTTCAATAGCTGTTCTCTAAAACCGAAAGTTTTTGCAAAGGAGAATTTAGTACTGCTCTTAATACCTTGCTGTGCAGAAGCGATTGAACAAATACAAGAGAGCTATTGTGGGATGGGTGAATTTGTGGAAATAGTTGGAAGATACTGGTGTAAAAAATGTTTTGGTTTTTTTGTTTTGTTTTGTTTTTGTTTATTTGTTTTTGTTTTTTTAAGAACATAAAATAAGCACAGAGGAAAAATAGAGAGGAACAGAAAAGAAATTTGCATTGTGGGGGCACGGAAAATAAAAGATCTCACCAAGGAGTACTTCTGGCATCAGTAATTCCATGCAAAATTCTCTGATCTATACATAGAGACTGTGGAGAAAATATAAAACCACAAGCCCGAATATTTAGCTTCACCTTTATGTACGTACTATGTTTGCTTCCCTGTAGAAAGAAAGGGCTTTACATATTTCTGAGTTTTATAGCTGATTTATCTGCTGCAATTTGAACATACTAATGAGAAGATACTATGAAAATTAATGTTAAAGAGTGCCTGCATTAACAAAGTAGGCAATTGATACATTTGCATCTTTATATATTAAAATTTAAGATATATAAGAGTAACTACAGAAAAAGTCATCAATGTTGTTCGTTTTCTGGCCCAGGGTTTTAGTGGTGGTCTTGAGTTTTCACCATGTTTAAAGTGCAGTGAAGTGTACGTTTACCTGTATCTCATTCAGTACAGCACAAGCAATGCTTCTTCATAAAGTCAAGGCAGCTTTTTTGCCCCCCACTGACAATTTGTGGTACTCAGCAACTTTATAGGCTTTCTTGTAAATGTTCCCTATATTGTATATAAAGCATATCTGTGGGATGCAGTGTTCATGCAATTGCATGCATGTTGATGCATGCAGAAGAGTTGTAATTCATTTTTTTTCTTATGTCTTTTTTGTATTGGCCATAGCAAAGCACCCAGAAAGAGAGGAACTTTCAGTGCAGTGTGGTATTTGGCTGATTTATTGGCTTACATGCTCTTGTGTTTGTTTTTTTTTTTCTAATAGTTTAGACAAATTTCGAAGTGCTACAGGAGCAGAAGGGAAAACAATTGTGCTGGGTATAAATTCACCTAGCGAATTTAGGATTTCAAGTTTTAATTCATATGGTGTTTAACTAAGAGCTTAAAATGACTTGAAACCTGGGCAAATGCATTTAATAGAATCATAGAATAGTTGGGTGTCTTGTAACATTTCTTTTTGGGGGGGGGGGGGGATGGGAAAGGAGAGGTTTGTTTGGGTTTTTTATGGGATATATTTTTGTTTGCTTTTTAAGCTATAAACCAGTGGTGAAATAGGAAGCAGTCCTTGATGAAAGTTTGGGTTGGACACTTGAAAATTTGAGTCATTAATGATATTCTTTTTTCTACTAATCTTGAACACTTGGCTACTTTTTCATGCGTGTGTGATCATACGGCATTTAGTGGGAGATCTCAGAATATTGTAATATACGCTAAATAGCTTTCTTTGATAGATTTTGTTAAGTGTGTGTTTGCAGAATTGCATTTCAGTGATCCCAACTTTGAAATAGATTTAGTAATGCAAACTCCTAAACCCTGGCTACTTTTAAAATACTTTTACAGTGTGGAAGGAGCAGTTGTAATGATCAGAGCACGTGTGCTGAGCCCTAGTATGTCTTTCTAGTAGTGCTTTAAAGTAGGGTAGGTTGATTTTTGCTGTTGTCATGTTTGAGTGCTTTTAGTAGATTCTAACTGCTAACAGAACTGCCAGCTATTTTATGCAGTCTAGGGTAGAACTGTAAGGAACGTTGATCTCTTTAGTCGCAGTGCCATTTCTCTACATCATTAGTACAAAAAATGAGTTCTTTTCTCATGGTTTCTCTGGTTTCAAACAAGATTTTACTGACACCTATTTTTTTACAATCATCTATCAACTATGCAAAGCACTTTATTCAGGCATTTAGCTTGGTTTTTTATTTTTGCTATACCACAAATATCCTTTATCCAGTATAATGTTCCCACCAGAAATATAGCTGTATTTGGCTGCATGATAGAGCCAAGGCTTTAGAAATGTCTAACAAGTACTTC
This sequence comes from Micropsitta finschii, assembly GCA_034783455.1. Taxonomy (NCBI): domain Eukaryota; kingdom Metazoa; phylum Chordata; class Aves; order Psittaciformes; family Psittacidae; genus Micropsitta; species Micropsitta finschii. The sequence goes on along the minus strand of JAVHNF010066445.1, from coordinate 42,207 downwards.
TTACATATTTTTTCTTTATAGCCCAGATTTTTTCCCAAAGACAAGACTTCAGCTTTAACATTAGACTTCTGGGATTTCTTCCTTAACATTTCAGAGATGCAATGTGTGCTTAAATTAGAGATCCAACAAGATTCCAGTTAACTGCATACAATAATCTATGATGAACATCCTAAACATTAATATATAATTGCATGCCAAGCCTGTGTGTGCGTTTAGGGACCATGTCTGTTAAATAAGGTATCTCTCTTTAGTAAGCTGTCATCACCCGAAATGTAACAACTGTTTGAAATTGTAACTGTTGCAGAGAACAGGTTGTCAGTGCCTTCCTTAATCTCCATACTTATAAAGATACAGTGTATCCTTTTCTGTGTTTAAGCTTTTATGGCTGTTGACAAGTGCAGCAATAGCAAGAAGTCCTTGTGTTTAAAAACAGAAGGAAAAAATCGAAGATGTCACCTAGAAGAAAAGCAAATTTTCTGTTTCATGCAGATAAATATTACATTTAATACAAAGTCAGCTTTATATCTAGCATTTATTTCCAAAATTGAAATTAATATTTTTTTGGGGGGGGTTGTTTTTTGGTTTTGGGTTTTGTTTTTTTCACCAAAATCTTCTTAGTCTGAGTGTGCCTTCTGAATGTTGAAAGTAGAAGTCTGGCACAACCAGTATATGCAATTCTCTATCTTTTGAAGTTGACTAGTCTTTTCCAGTTCAGTAACTTTCTCTTAATGGGGTTTTACCATTTCAGGCACTATGTTACCCCTTGCGTGGCTGCGATACTCTGAATATATTTCTGTGAGGTTTTGTACAGCCCCTTGTGGTTGCCCTGGCTCTGTCAGAAGTAGCTGGGAGATTTCTGCCTCAGAATTTTGGGCCACCTTTCTCATATCACCTTACACCACAACACCCCCCCGGGGAACACTGGTAGTCTGCAAATAAGATCAGGGCTCTTTTTATTCCAGCCCTCAATTTGTTGTTGGCCAGTCATATTGGGAAAGGAGGCTGTAGAAAAGAATGTAATAAGAAAAATAGCTATGGAAGGGGCAGGCAAATTTAACTGACAGCTGGTAAAGCCCGACCTTTTAATCTGGATTTGAGATTATTTTACTGAAAGTTGTATTTGCAGCAGAGCTTGCTCCGCTAACAGAAGCATAACTTCGAACAACAGACACATCACTGCACTGAATTCAAGACAGATGTGCAGGAAGTGAATGCACTGTAAATGTTAGTGGGCAAAATAAATGTTTATTCTTTAATATTTGGCTATTGGTGACAAAGGAACATGAGAAAATCTTTGGTTTCTTACTTGACTGTGCACGCTGACACATAGAAATGATGAGCTAGAGAAACTCTCAAAGGTTTAACTGAATTATTTCACTGGAGCATAAAATTTCTCTTACACTGCATTATTTAAGTGTTCTGTACAGGAATTCTTGACGCATTGAAGTATCACGTAGCCTTAGTGCTCATAGGTCCAAGAGATACTCTAAATAGAAAGCAATCAGGAAAGAATGACTCAACATCTGGAAAATAAGACTCATGATTAGTTTATGTTATGGGAGGTCCAGAAGTGATCTGAGCATTATTTATCCTAATAACAATATATGTGTATAAGCGTAATTGTTTGAAACGTACAATACTGAAATACTTGTCAAGAATGGGTATTTTCCCAAAAGACATTTTGCTCTTTAAACAAGATAGGAGGACAAACCAATACACGATATGTTCGAGTTCTTTGGACATTTTTATACTGGAAGGTAAGCCAGCTGCCCAAAATTATTATTTCTGTTTGTTTTATATGCGCAAAGATACAGAACAGTTTTCCTGTCAGGTGGCAAGCCTTTATTTCTTTGTTAAAGGCATGATCCATAAAGCGACTGTAGTCAATGCAGGTTAATTATAAAGTTTGAAACTTTTGCTGTTAGTTCTGGCTTATAAATTGAGAACTGATTATTTTAAACTTTTTTGTTTTCTTTTGATCAAATATTGTACATTCTGACACCTAAATATTTAAAAGATTATCACTTACTCTTGCCCTCTTTCAGCCTTTCCAAATGTGTTTAGATTCTTCTGAAACACCACCAAGAAAGGATTACTTTGTTCAGCATTTTGCTGTCCTATGAACTACCACTTCCTCAAAACTTCACACCATAATCCTCAGGCTTATTCCTTTATTTCTTCTTAGCTTTCTGCTACCATATTCATTACATTATGCCTGCTGTTAGATTTCAAGCTCACACGGTTTATTTGTTTATAATTATTTCACAAGCTCCTATTGTGAAATTATTGGTAAGGAAAACAATGGAATACGCAAAATGGCTTTTATAAAAAAGACAGAATAGAGTTAAATTAGAGTGCAACACATATGTCTTGCTGCAAATGTTTCTACTGCTTTGATGCTATTCGTATGCCTACAGTATTCTGCGCTGAGCAGCCCAAAGCAAAACTGAAGCCCTCATCCGGCCAGATGAGGAGCCCTCACTCCTGCCAGAGACAGCTAGTGAGGAAAGACACTGAAGGTTTTTGGAGACAGCTGGGGTTTCTAATGGATGTGGCGTAAACCCCAAAGCTGTGGGTAAAGGCCCTGAAAGCCAGTCTGGAATATTGAGAGCATGGCTTGAGTCCTGTTTCTAGCCTCTGAGATTTTCTGAAGCTCAGTTCAGTGGCCAGAGGACAATCAAGCAATAGCAGCAATTGTTAGGAAAAAATACAACCTTCGTTATCGTCTTCTTTAACTATGCATGCAACACATCAAGATAGTGAGGGACAGCAACATATCTTCTAGAAGGGAACTGGGTGCTTTATGTGATACATGCTTTTAGAATTTAGAATTAAAAATGAATGTATAGAATTAAAACTATTTTCCATAATGTAAAATATATTTTAAAGAATTTTTAATTAATTTATTTTTTTTAATGAGGAAAATTAAATTGAGGGATGTGTTTTGGTTTTTTGTTTTTTATTTGTTTTTGGTTTTTTTCACAATATTTGAATCAGCAGAGACTAATTACTGCCACATTGGATAGCTTAGATAATTAAAGATTTTTGTTCTTAAGAACATATGAATGTAATTTAATTGAGACGTTTGTAAGAAACTAATGCATTGTTTGTCTGCAGTTTCAGTTGAAACAATTTGTTGTTGGGTTTGGGTTTTTTTTTGTTTGTGTGGGGTTTTTTTTGTTTTTCTTGGAAGATTTAACTTCAAAACACTGAGAGAGAAGTTTCAGGAAAGTTCCATTCTCCCAAAAGAGAGAAAAAAAGCAGTACTGTTATTTCTCACTCGTGCACCGCATAGCCACTCCTAACAGGGATGATCAAAAAATCCTAAGTATGAAAGCAACAAAATATATGCCATTAGCAGTAGTACCATGCAAAAACTGGGGGGAGGAAGGAAGAGGGGAAAAAGAGCACTTGGTCTCCTTACCATAGCAGAAATATTTTCCAGTGGTCATAGTTTTATACATTGCTGAACTACAAAGAGATTTTAGCATATGAAAATGAAGAAAAGCTTGTTAGTTGAGTAAGACCTTCCAATAACGCAGTCACGCATTTTTTCATTAAGTTAAAAGGTTTAGAAGAAAAGGATATTTGCCATAACAGTCTGTGATTTGTTCATATTTGTTTTATTTTAATACATTTTATGCACAAAAAAATTAACACCACTTACATGTCTATAGCTGTTAAAATCTAATTTAAATACAAGGGAGTTAAAATGAGGATTTAGTACAAACTTGCACAGTATATACCTTTATTCTCTTTTTTTTTTTTTTCCCCTATCATATTCAGTGTATCTATTTTTACCGAGTTTTTCTTATCATCCCTCTTTTAAGGAAGCAATTAAAACTACATGCTGTACTTGATCAAATGAAGATCTATTTAGCTTAGTATCCAATCTTCTGTGTGGATAACCAGAAGAAAAAGAAAACATAGTAATAACAAAAAGAGCTGCAGTGATTGATCGTTGTACAGCTTCTATAGATTTCTATTTCATCTTTCTGCAGTAGTTGTCTTTCTGCAAATGGAAAAGTTTGTTTGGAATGACTTTCATGCAAGTCTGTTCTTTTGATTTATTTGGTTTTGGGTGTTTTTTTTTCCTTGTTACCACCTATGATCCATAGTTAGTTCTCTTTCTTCTCTTTGCGAATGAGGTGACTAGCCTTGTACGCTGTTTTCAAGATTTATGTGCACCATGTGCCTGTGCCATGGTATCGCATCATCAGTTATTTTAGGCTCAATTTTTTTCTGCATTGTTACTACCATTCTGTTTGCCTTTAACCGTTGCTAATTATTGAGCTTATGTTTTCACCGAGCTATGAAAAAAACCTGAGTGTCTGGTTTGGAGCAGTAGTTGCTAATTTTGCATCTGTCAGAGTGTTTTTACAGTTTGGTTCCTTTGTCCCGTCCTGTCCCGTCCCCCGTCCCCCCCCCCCCCTTCCCTCTTCCCCTCCATCTACTTTGCATGTCTTGACACTAAGTATCTGAGAGAACATTTTGTATGTGTTTGTGGTCAGCTTTAAAGAGGCTAGCTTTTATTATCTGTCAACATTGCCACCTCATGTTCTTTATAAACAGCGTAGGAACCTGCAAACATCCTGGAAAGGCTTCACTGCTTACAGCTCCATACTTTGAAAACTGATCATTCATTTTTGTAATTGATATCGTGGGGGTCTTTTGGGGTTGCGGGGTTTTGTTTTGGGGTTTTTTTTGAGCAGTTTTTATTTTCTCTCAGAGTAGAACTTTCCTCTTATCCTGTGAGAAATGGTTTTCTTCTGAAGCCTTACGTAAGGACTGTGAGGAGTCTTTTGCAAATCCAGTCTCACTCTGATCACTCTTACCTGTGCCTTTGTTGTCTCCATTAAAGCAGTAGAATTTTATTTTTGGATCATGAGTATCTACTATAAAATGATACGGTACATTGCTTTCTGATTACATTAGTTTATCTGTATGTACTTTCAAAAAGCTGTTCTTCCATATAAGACATGGATGCTTTCCAGGCACAGCGGTCAGACATACTGGTTTGTAGTTTCCAGCATCATCTCGGGAATCCTCTCGCAATTTGCGTTCACATGTTCTGAAACTTGTTCAGTTTGAGACAGTGCCCGAACCTTTATTGCTCGAGAGGTATAGAACTTGTCTGAGAACCTCTTTGACCTTTTCTGTGGTTGTGAATCCTAACACAAATACTTTGTTTAACCTTTTCTGATTCTCTTTCTTTTGTGCTTGTTTTACAGTCAGATTATCTGCAAGCCCAACTGTTTCCTGTCAGGGTTCATACATCTGATGTGTTTGAAAGCAGTTTTATTACTGGCTTTATTCATTTGGCAAGTTGCATTTAGACCTTTTTGTGGTTCTCCAGTTTACATTGAATTTATGAGACTTTGCTTTTCTATTTTCTTTGGCTGATTAGCGCTGTTTGAAGAGTATTCTTCATTTACAGATGTCCCCCATGCTCTCATGTTTAATCATACATGTGATTTTTGAGGAGGAGGAATACTGGGGAAGTGAAAGGACTAGAGGGAAAAGGGTGCTTTGAATTTTTAAGTGGGCAATTCTTTATTTTTCCTCTGAACCTGTAACGTAGCATTTGTAAGCTTCCTTCTGACCTCTAAGCTTTTTTACCCATTTAACTGGCTTCTCGTTTGAATTCTTTCTTGTAAAGTCTAATTTTATGGTGTTACTTTTAAAAATCTTTCCCCTGTCCCATAGTCATTTTATTTAAGACTGTTATGGTGTCTCCAACTGTTTTGTACATTATTCAGAAGTAAATCAACTGTTGCTTCTCCTCTTTTGCTATTTCTTCCCAGTTGCTTTAAGCAATAGTTACAATACCCTGAAATGTGGATTCTGCGTGATGTCTCAAAAATATGCTTAACAGATTAAACCTTTTGTTGTTATGTTTTCTATGTTGCATATTATCTTACAGCTTTTACCATTTACCTTTTAACGTGCTTGCTGAGTGATCTTTTCTAGGGTACTAACTGTTGTGTTTCTACTCAGGCATGAACTTCCCCTGTAATGAATGTGGTAGATTTGTACAGTTGATTGCTCTATCTTAACAGACTCGTGCTTCCCTTGGTATTCATTACCCCTCTTCTGCAGTAACTAATTATGGCACCATAAACAACCTTATATTATTAGTGTCACACTGATTATCTTCCTTTTGTTATGTTTAGAACAGCTATTAATCTATCAGTAAATATAAATTTGCCCATTGACAGTGTTAGATGCCTGGAAAATACATGAGATTACATCATACGCATAGGACAGACTTCGTGTATTGAGCTCTGCCTATCCGGGTCATTTTACTGACCCACCTCGCTTGGTTGATGCCCTTCCTCTCCGCCACACCGCTTCCCTCTCCAACCCGGCCAGGTGTGAGGCCGCGCTGCCCCTGCCGCCCTCCTCTGCCTCCAGGTGGGCCTCGCTTGCCCTGCGCTGCCGGGTGCACTGGCCCAGGCGGCGCCGCTGCCGGCCCCGGCTCCCCGCTTCCAGCAGCAGGTGGCAACAGCGGCCCACGCCGCCGTCATCGCCGCCGGCGGAGAGCTCCGCGGCCCCTTGCCGGGAGACGCCGGCAGGGCTTCATGAGCTACCTAGGTTTATCCTACCTTTAACCGTTCCTTCTCTAGTTTTGTCGTGATCCCTAAGCAAAGAAAGAGCAAGGTTATTTCTGTTGTTCTGCTGTTCTACAGGAGACCTCCCCAAGCAATATGTGCTAGGCTCTGCTTCACTATAATGTGTTTTCTGTTTTTACTGAAGCTGCAATTACTTTAGCTACCTGGACACAAAACAGAGCTCAAAGGTATAGAACTGAAGCAGTACAGAGTGCCTCTTGTAATCTTAAAGTTCTCAGTAGGCTGAATTCAGTCATGATGCTGAAATAAATACACATCAGTGATTCCAAATAATAGGTTTTTTTTTCTTAGAATGTATATATTCCGGTCTTCCATGTATCCAGGCATTTGGTTTTGTTACAATCCCAGCCTTTATTTCCTTGAGTTATTAATACCAGCTTTTGAGAAACACTTTGGAGCATGAAAAGAGATGGAACTTAAACCATAAACATGCATCCTTCTGCCCTCAGTTATCACGGTATTGTGATTTGAATTGTAAAGCTGTGTCATCTGTCATCTACCTAGCCAAAAATCTTGCGTTATTTTCATAATCCCACCACACTTAGAACATGGACTAAATATCACAAGATCATTACATCATTTTCTTAGCATCTGTAGCTCTTTAATACTGTAACTTCAGAATATTTGATGAAAGGCTTAATGTGCATTAGTATGATACAATCCCTAGTGCTTATCCAGACATCAGACTGGGCAGACATATAGAATACCAGGCTACATCCAGTCTGTTCTCTGCTGTGCCAACTATAAAACTGAAATTTGATTGGCAGAATAAATTGAGAGTATGTCATTTTAATTCAGTGAGATAGAACCATCTGATAGAGGAAAAGGGACACTTGATATTGGAATTAAACTTCTCAAATGTTTTGTATCTGTAATTCTTGAGCAAGAAAATTTGTGTTTTGACTTGTGACTGCAACCGTTGACTGTGCTGCAGTTACAGATAAATAACAACTTGCTTTGCCTGATTTCTGAATCCCTTAAGTTTCCATGTAGTATTTTCTAACTAGCTGTAGTACTGTGGGTACTGACGATAACATACGCAACTCACTAGCTTGAACCATAAAGCATGGAAAACTTGTTTCTGAAAGATTCTAGATGTCTTCATGGGTAAAAGAACTTGCAGTACTTTCTGTTGTAAATCATCAAAAAGTAGCAACATTCTGTGTAGTCTGCGTAAAATTATACTTGGCTTGTGGATGTTAGAGAAGACTAGTAGAGAACTTTGGAGGGACTTCACAAAAGGCACATACACAGCTCAACTCTAGATCTTAAAAAGAGCATTCTAAGCGCTTCGTATGGCTGCTAAGGCAAGTCAGTAATGTCCTGCTAACTTCTGCCTCAAGCTATTAGTCTGCATAAATACGAACATTTTAGCAGTATAAATTATCCTAAGTTCCAGCTGAAATTTTGACCCTTCAACCTTTGCTTTCTTTGAAGTCACTGATAGTTTTGCTATGGACTTTGGTGAGTCTAGGATTTCGTGCTAATACTTTAAGTGATTAGTCAATATATCCCATGAAACATTGTTCAAAAGATTAATATCCCTCCTTTTAGCAGTTAAAGTTCTCTTTACATAGTGAATTTGTCAGATTAACTTACAGATATCCTTCATTCTTTTCTGCTTTTGGTCTGTGAAATTATGGAGCCATCTACTTTTGGCTATCTTCTCATGCAGGTATGTGTAAGAATTGTAATCAGGTTGCTTCTTAACTTTCTTCTTTCTAAGCTAAATAGATCAAGCAGTTCCACAGAAAGACAATTCTTGAGGTTATTGAGGCTATTCCCTTTGTTGGTGTTCTTTGATGTTCCATCAGCTATAGCTCTAGTCCAAAGACTGTTTTGACTTCTAGTCAGTACTTGAGAGACAAGGAGTCTTACATTAGTTACTGCTCATAATTACTAAGAATGCAATCAAGATAGTTATTTGAGAGAGTTTGAGCCTGCTCAGAAAAGATCAGCTTTCTCATTAGTATTGCCACATAGACTTCACTGAGGATTAATAACTATTTTTAATATCTTTCTGTGTTGGTAAAGATGTATTTAGTTGGGCTAAATTGAGAGCAGATTCCTGTGGAAGCCGAAGATACTCTTCTTGCTTGTGGTATTTCATAAGCCGTTCAGTTTTCAGATCTATGAGTTGTACAGTTATTAACTCCTTCACTCAAAACTAAATTACTTAAGTAATTTAAGCATTCTAAATTTCGAACTCCAACACACCTGGAGCTCCGTTAACTGTATACTAGTTGTGGGTAAATTGAGAGCACAAAAGCACAGATCTTGAGTCAGCTGCTTAATGTAGAGAATATTTAAAAAAAAAGAAAAGAAATAAAAATTACATTTGGTGTCTACCCTGCTAACTTCATCAAACAAATATACAGAGGGCTATGTAACTATATAAAACTGGTATATCCTTGTCATTATTATGATGGATTAATTATGGCCACTTCATCTCAAACAAATACAATAGCAATAATACTGAGAGGTTCAGTAGTGGAGTAAAAGAATGATTGAAGAGTGGAATGTGCATAAGGAACATGGAAAGGCTGGGGACTGTTCAGATTTGCACAGCATCAGAGTAAGGCAAATAGTTCAGAGACCCTAGACAAAAAAGTTAGCTTCATCC
>JAVHNF010066436.1:71375-82639 GCA_034783455.1 Micropsitta finschii | reverse complement strand
TTGAGATGGATCTTCGTTTTTGTTTTCATGGTAATTAATTTTCAGAGTTGATAAACTCACCTGTTTGCTTATTATAATGACTGTAGAACAAAACTAGGTAAATTGTTGGTTTGGGAAAATCAGAAACTGCCTTGACTTTCTGGGTTGTAATCATGGCACAAAAGACTGCTTGAGTATTTTTTAATTATTTTTTAAAATTATTTTTACCCTGTAATGCCTCTTCAGGGTCCTTGTTTGGCAGTAGTAATTGCCTCTGAGAAGATACTTCTGAGAACAAGTTTATTTCCTGAAGTTTTGGTATTTTGGACAATTTTAAAGATGGATGTTCAGAATTCATGATCTTAAACCTAAATTTTCTTGCATATTCCCTGTTCCAGAGTTCAAGGATTCCAGGTGAGAGAAAACGAGAGACAAATAGAGAACTCTCAACTAGTTTATTAATATAGGAAAATATGGAGATAGTAAAGGATACAGTAAAGGATACTTCTGGTGTTTGGTTATCTTACCAGCCCCAAGGACCCTGTGAAGACAATCAGGAAACCAGCTCCTAGAATCACCATCACAGTGCGAGGTGGCAGGCTCAACCTTAGCGGGCGTCCTTGCAGAGGCAACGTTGACCCTGGGTGGTATGAGGGTCTGCCTCCCTGCATTGCATGAGGCTCGGGCTTTTATACTGACAAAAATGCATACTCATTCTGATGCAGGGGCCAGCCTACATCAGAAGAAATGGCCAGCAGTATCTAGAAAGGTCTCCAAGGGCAGAGACTTTTCCGGGGATGTCTAAAGCAGAACTTTCAGGGGAGCAGCCAAATTAGGACTCCCTGGGTAGGAGCCAAAGTGGGACCTTCCTGGCAGGAGCCAAAGTGGACAAACAGTGCTTTTCTGTCTTTGTGTGTTTCACCACGGACCATTATCTATTGTCCCTGACCCACTCCCACATTCACAAGGTACAGATTAGCAATGTACTACTGAGCCTTTCAAATTTGAGTTTCCGTCTTATAGCCCCTGAAAGTGGTGGCAGTTGCTATTTCATCCTGTCTGTTTAATAAATCTGTGGAGCCTTAGATCTCACTATGGTAGTTACTCAAGCCTAGCTTTGACTTGTCTTTCATCAATGCTGATAAATCTTTAAAGATTCATGGAAAATGAATGCTAAAATGTGTCGAATAGATCCCCTCCTCCTTCTGGAGCATATGCTGAAAATACTCACTGTTGTCATACTCCCTGAGCACTTCTAACAAATCCTTTGAAAACAGTATGCTGATTTAGTCTTGTCTTGCAAGCCTAATACTTAATTCCAGCTAGGGAACAGCAGCCAAATTCTAGTTCCAAAGGAAAAAGTGGTTAAGTGTCCACTTTCTACAGCATTTGATATCATCTAATACCCTGGATGTTTCCTACTCATACTGCAGTAAAAAAGATGACTCTAATGGTGAAGGGAGGCAGCTTTGTGGCTGGTCTGGCCACAAATAAGAGCTCTGTTGTAAAAGCACAGTCCCGATTTTCTGGCTTGGTCCATAACTACATGACAACCTGTCAGGACACTGACTCCAGATATTCTCCAGCAGAATTCAGTGAATGTGACAAACAACATCCTTTCGCTGGAAACAGCATAAGGAGGGAATTATATTCTGTCTTTTTTTGTGTCTTTGAGATTGGTAATAAGATAATGAGATGTACTCAGTTACCAAAGAACATTCCACTAGTGCTTATTTTTTACACACACAATTAATGCCATTGCTGTGATTATGAGAACTTAATCTTTGAATGAAGGGTAGTTTAGTCAAGTAAAATCAGACAATATCTGAACTCATGGGAAGATTCTGATGATGTATGCTGAAAATACACAGCCCATGTCCATCAATTTTGAGCCTCAGGACTCTGTACCTATATCTCAAGACCTGATATAGAATCATGGAATAGTCAGGGTTGGAAAGGACCTTAAGATCATCAAGTTCCAACCCCCCTGCCATGGGCAGGGACGCCTAACACAAACCCACAGATTTCCAAAACATTTTCTCAGAAATGGCTAGCCTTACTGCAGTCATTCATGTGTTTTTAACTTATTGCATCTGAAACTGTGTTTGTAAAACCAGCACACAGACTCTAGTGATAGAAAATTCAGTTCTCTCTCTGCTCCGTGGCTCAAGCTTTATTTACAGGCATAGGCCTTTAAGTTCTTCCACTCATTTGCAATTGGCTTTTTCTGAAAGTTTAAAGTTATAAACTTATTTTCAGTTTAACAAACTTAAGAGTTGGTTTTTTTTCACTACTGAATTTTGATCTGTGAATTATAATACACTACGCTGCGATTGCTTGGGCAATGCAGAGAAGTGGTCCTAGGGTGAATATTCATGAACCTGGGGTAAAGCAGTCTGGTTTAGTATTATGGCTTGGCACCGATCATCTCTACAATGAGGTGCAGTACACAGAATCCATAAATCTTCAAAAGGGAAAATTTACTTAGTAGAAGAACTTACTCAATGCTTCTAAACCCTCTTCTGAACCCCTTTCTTTTTTAAAAAAATCAATAATTTATTTATTCTTATTTGCTGATCATCCCCAAATCTGACTATGGTCTTTCCTCAAAATTAGAAGAAAAGGATGTTCCATTAAGAAGTGCCAGAGATTTCATGAAGTCTGTTTGGGACTTTACTCATAGACTGCTAATTCAAACAACAGTGTGAAAACTTAAGCTGTGGATTCGGTCTCAAACCAATACTAAAAGTTAAGAGAATACACCACTGAATATTTAAATGGAGATATTGTCAGCATCCATGCTGGGATTCATCTTGTGACAACTTAGCACGTATGTATATTTTGAGGTGAACCAACCTACACTACATTTAATAAATGCTGGAGATGATGTTTAGAGGCTTCTTGTAAAATCACAGTTTCATGTGACTCATTGTGTCTGATTAATCACAAAGTAGAAATAGTAATACTCCTCTGATTGTACAGAGATCCTATAATGATGAGCTTTGGGTATCTTTTAGCTATAATCTTAATCTCTTTAACAAATAGGGAAACCTAGAATGGACCTGCTGTGATAATAAATATTTGTCTTCATTCTTAGTATTCTCTGTCTACATGCTGGAAGTAATAATGTATTCTTTATTTATAGGGCAGTTATAGGTTAGGCAGACAATGGTCATGACTTGCTTTGGAAAGAGCAGATTGTACTGAAATTCTAGGTTTTATTGATCATTACTTAGCTCCTTAAAATAGACTGTTCTCATTTTTTAGTGAATGTTGCCAATTTCTGAAATTACAATGTTCAGTGGTACATAAGGACTTTTTCAGTGGCACATGCAGTTTTTTAGGCTGGCACATAAAGCTTGTACTATTTACAGGAAAGTTAAAAATTGCAGACTAAATCCACATCTGCCTAGCACTCAGAATATTAAATCAAGAACTCTGTATCTATATGTGGGTGCAAGTTTCTTGGCTCATGGAAGATGCTGTGGTTTTATGTAAACTCTGTTTCCATTTGCACTTTAATAATACCGCCTTTCCTCAACTAGTATTTTTACTTTTCATAATTTATTGTGGTTTTATGTGGGTCCTAAATGACAGCCTTGGGAGTCTATCAATATAAGGAGGAAATGTGTAATCTGTTTATGATGTGGGATACCTCGGTTTAGTACATATACCTGGGAAAAATGAGAGATTCAGAATAGGAAAGTCTCGTTTATCTTTGTATGCTATATTTTTAATTCTTGAAACAAAATAAAAAATAAAGAATAAAGTTCTTATCTTAACCCAGATTTAAGAGCTTTAGTGTACTGAAATCTATTTTCTTTCCATTGTAGTGCCTTTTTTTTTTTTATTACTTTTCTTATCTCTCACATTTCTTTGGGTGGAAGATAAAGCTCAGTATAATTTTACTTTTTCAAGTGTATTTGATATATGTTGTTGGCCAGTGTGTGACCTGTTGGAGATGTGCAGATTTGGCAGGTTTTTTCTGCTCCCAGCCAAGGTATTCAACATTAAATGATGGGTGACTCTCAAGTGGCTTAGTTTGGATAAATGTCTTAAAGTTTGGAGCTTATCTAAACCTTCTTGGCTTAGAAATTGATTTGCCTGCAGTTGGGGAGGAAGGGACAGCCTTTCTTGTTGAATTTCATACTCTTCTTAATTTCACATAGGCCAGATTATCCCATAGGAAATCTTTTTCTTCTTTTTCTTTTTTTCTCTTGTGATGCTTCATTCCCTTTCGTTGCCTTTTATGACCCAGTGTAGAAAGTGCAGAGGTGTAGGAAAAGTTAAATAAAGTTCACTTTTTTCATTTTCCCTCCCAAACTACAGGCAAGGTTCAAATTAGTTTCAGAATTGGAGTGGGGTTTTCGTATGCTTTCTCAACTGGCTAGCTCAGCTTTAGTAAACATTGCAGTGGAAATAATCTCATGTGATACTTGGCACACTACTAGTGTGGCAGGCAAGTGTGAAGTGCCTGGTTTTAGTTTACTCTGCTCTTTTTTTTTTCTCTGTTGTTAAGTAGGGCAGAGAAACAACAGATCCTGTAGAATTTGTATGATGCTCTTTGTCTTGTAGAGAAAGTTTAGGAAATAATGTTATCCTTAATGACCAGGCATAGTGAAAATATATAATGTGAGACATCTACTCATTATGGCTGTCTAGCATCTATGTAAAACTTTATAATACACTAAAAGCATATAAACAGGGAAACTCGCTGAACAGGTATCTTTCTCAGATCATCTGTGATGGGTTAAGTATTTTTGTAGTGTCCTGGATACACAGATTTGGAAGCCTTTTTCAATTAATGATAATGTATTTGGGATAAAGTGAGAAGTGAGTGGCTTCTGCATTCTTCATTTGCCTAATGTCTGTGAATAACAAAATGGTAAACAACTGTAAATTATTTAGATACTCTTTGAGAAGTTCTGAATTCTGCTGCTTTAGTATTAATTTGGGTATAAAGATTGAATGAGCACACAGGAATGCAAATATCTGTCTTTCTTGGGATAGGATTCAGAGATATTGATTGTTTTGCAGATGGGAGACTACAGATGCAAATTAAAGACTATTTTCATTGCAACTCATGCCAAAGGACAATTGGATGATAGAAGGGAATAGCTTAAGTAAAATACCAGGATTTTTTTTCTCTCTAAAGGCATTTGCTTTATTACAAACTGTCTTTAAAACAAGGACCCTGTTTTGCAAAGTCACTTTTTTGCGTTCTAGTAGGGTACTTTCATTTTTTATTTTTCCCCCCTTGAAAATCAGAATCACAGTAACTGTATAGTCAGCAAGTCCACCTCTGTAATATCACCTTATGTAACTAGGCTAGCATCATGCAGCAGCTGCAGAGTAGAAAGAAGCATGGATAGAAGCCAGTTTCACAGGCAAGCATTCAGCTGCTTAAACCATGATAATGCCATTCCTGCAGCCTTGTCAGCCTCTGTCATGGTGTCATCTCTTATCCTGTGCAGACACTGAGGGAGGTTAGAACTGCTTTGTTCACCACATACCCCACAGTCGCTTGTCTGCTATGAGCTGTGCTGTTTAAAGCAAGTTTCTCACAATGTTAAGATTCTTCAGCATATTTTAATAATAATTAGGTAGTGGGTATAGAGCATTTCACACTATATATTGGCTTTTTAAAGGAAGAATTGTTTTTCCTGAAATTTATGGTGATAGTAGTTGTTGCTTTTTGCATGACATGGTCAAATGATGAAATGATGGACATCAACCTGCAATAGCAAATTGCCTTAATTTCCTTTTTTTTTCCTTCTGTTGGGTGCATGCTTACAAGGTTTAAATAACAGTCACTATAAATTAAACTACTTGTTTGGGCACTCAAGAATTAATATCATAAAGCAGTACGGATTACCATATCTGGGGTGTTTGTGTGCTATCTCAGCCCAGAGTCTTTTCTACTACTTACACCTTTGGATGTTTTAGTTACAGATGCAAGTATGTTCTATTATATGACATTTAAAAATTGAGTTTTCATTAAATTTTGTTTTTAACCTTTATTTCTGACAATTTTTCTAAGTTTAACAGTTTCTTAAAGTACTTTTCTAGGGGGCTAGCAGGAACCTGGTAGCTGATACCACTCATAGGACTGATAAGCTGCAGTGACAGAGATTCTATCTACTAATGTGCTAGCACAAAGTTAGGCAGGAATTATCAAGCTAAATATAGGTTGAGGAATAAGGGGAGTTTAGAATGGGAAGAGAGAGAACCAGAGACCAGGGTCATGGGAAATAGGTAGGAGTTGCAGGCAGGCATAAGCATTCATCTGCCTGAGCCAGGAAACCTTAGCTCAAATGGCTGAGATCTCTCTCGACTTCTTACCTGAGAGCTTGAAGGCTGTAATTTTACAAAGAAATGTTATAAACATTGATCTCTTGCTTATTTATTGGCAGTGTGCAGACCTTGACAGGACACATCTGATATAACTGTGGTTGGTAACTACAGATCTGTGACTTTGATTGTGTGATCTCTAACACCACTGTGAATTAGCTCCCTCAGACTTGAGGCTATGTTGTTCCCAGGACCTCATAATCTATGGTATGAAAGCTAAAGTTTGTTAGTAGCTTTAGTATGAATGTCATTGCCTTACAGGAAAATGTAATACTTACATTTGGCTTGAAGGTAATTTTATTGAGAATTTAAATTGTTTGTAAACTTTATCTATAGGCCAAGAGGCTACAGTCAGTGCTTCGACATAACTAAACAATCAGATAATGAGAGTACCAGGAAAGATTTAAGGTTGAGATTATACTTGCATAAAGCCTCTTAAAGAGCAGTCATTCACACAGTTGTATAATTATTTATTGAGATCCAAAACAAATGTTGTAAGCTGGAATTCAGAATTGTGCTCTCACCTTACAGAGAACTCCAGCAAGACTTTGATGTTTCAGAGACTCCTTTGGAAATCTTAGCTGAGGGTTTGAATTGTGACAATTCTACCTTTTCTTTCTCACAGGCAGAGAGACTGTGATAGTACTGGTGAGAAAGAGTGGTAGTCCTTTGTTGGCCACTAATTCATTGGTCAGATGGCGGGAACATCTGCAGGGGAAGATCTGCTGAGACAATGATATTCTTGACTGAAATGCCTTAATGGTTAATGATTTTTTTTCAAGGCTCCATGGAGATGGTTCATAGCACTGAACACCTTCAGTGTGAATGTCTGCAGCTGGCTTTCGCCCCCTTCATATACTTCGTGGAGAGAAATGGGCACTTCTTGGCTGCAATTCATCTCAATCTAAAGTAGATTTCTGACAGATCAGATGAATGGTGCTCTAAGTGATTTTCCTCTTTCTGTGTTAAAAATGGAGGACTGGCTCACCTGAGACCAAATATCTCCCTTGTGACTCTGCCCAGCTCACTGCTGAACAATTAGCTTTGGGGTGAGCAGCATTTCATGAGGCTAACAAGAGTATTTCCAAACAGCCCAACACAGCTGATAAATTCCTGTTTTGGTGCTTGGAAGTACTAAGGCGTCTTAATTTGGCATAAGAGGGTTTTTAACATTGGCCAGAAAAATAAGTTCTCCAGCAGAGTCCCAGAAATGGCTGGGTTGTTTTTAATTAAATATTTTATAAAGAAATAAACAACAACCTGAACCGGACTGGCAAAGTTAAAAAGGACTGAAAACAAAGGTTTGTTCTGGAAAACATTAAGCAACTTCTAAGCTTAGGCATACACCCTTTACAGTGAATTATTTATTTCTTAACTTCTGCAATTCAGTGTTGCAAGAAAAGTTTTTTGAGCATTATTTCTTTGCTTCCTTCTTGCCCTAAACTGCCAGTTCTACCAAAAAAAAAGAACCAACTAATGAAAGTTTCCCGCTGGTTTCTCAATGACAGGTTATCGTCAGGTGTTTCACTATTCCAGTCATACAGTATTTTTCTCCTTCATACTTGTGCAAAAGCATTGAAATGCGTTCTAGGTTTGGATGCTTTATGTATTACATTAACCGCATTACTTCCCACACCAGTTCTTATGAGTTCTGGGTGTATTTTGTTATGGCAGAGTTGAAAAGCTCTCTTTAAAGCTCAGTTAAAGAAATAAGAAGTACAGGCATGCTCTTGACACAGTTTTTGCTTTTCAGTATCAGTAGAGCTGCATTCTTTTTTATGTAGTGCCTTGCCTTGTTTAGAATTGAATTTTACTGTGTAATACACAGTATTAAGAAACATTTGAAATGTTTCTTAAAGCATTTGCTTTTGGTATCCAAATTTTTTTGGAGAATCCTTCCTTCCATTTAACAAAAGCTGCAATTCAGCACAAAGAATTGAAATCATCAGGTGATGTATCTAATGAATAAAGAAACCCCAAAACATAAAAATAAATGAGAACTCAGGTTATAGAGCAACTCCTAGAACTGGCAGTGCTGCTCACTGGCTGTCATTCTGTTCCTTTCAACTAACATGCAGTTTCCTGGATGATTTAATTTTTGGAACAGATGGTTATTTTGATATTAAGGAATATATCAATTATAAATATGGCACAAATACTTGGTCATAGTTTAGAAAAATTAATAGCTTTAAACACTAGTTTCTCCTAAGTCTCAATAAATGCCACTGGAGTGTGAAAAATATGTTCTAGTTCTATTTTTAATGTGTGATCCATGTACCAGAGGACAGATGAAAGATGCCATATCTGAGTACAACTGTAAAGTAACACCACAGTGCTAACATGATTAGTGGCTGTAATGTTTGGTTCTGAATGTAACCCTGTTGTGGAGTTTGTATGAAATAGGTACGCATGCAGAAATATGAAAGCCAGAGATGAGCAGTGGCCCCTCAGTCTTGTCCATTCTGTTGTTTTAGATGGTTGTCCGATTTTCTCTGTATCCTGAGAGATAATTTTACTGGATAGGAATTGCCAATAAATGTTATAATGTCATATGTTATTAAGATAGCCTAAGATTAAAATTTTCAGGTGTTGTTGACAAAGGCTGGTATTTGAAATTGAAAAGGACAGAAGGTTACAGGTGGGAACTGATCTCATGAGCAAGAAGTTTCTTTCTGGTTATGACTAAAGTAAATATTTAAAATAAATATGGATTTTGCATTCCTTACCTACATTAAAATGCTTTCAGGCTCTGTGTACGTGCTGCTTTCATTTATTACTGGTTTCATTACAGCTACCTGTACCTCTTTCTTCCACACTGGATTATTCTGCTGGCTGTTTCTTTGGACTTCACATTTTGCCACCAGTGAGATGGCTATCCAAAAAGTGCTCATTCCTGTGCCATTTGCGGGGGCTGGAGGTTCTCCCAAGTGGTTTAAATAGAAAATGTATGAGGCACTTTTGTGATCTATACACGAAAATAAGTGTACCATCTTTCTTATCTGCACTTTTAGAGCATAATCCAGGCTATGGCTTTGCTTGGTAAATTCTAACCATTCCGGTAGTTTAAAAACTGCTGTATTTCCAGCTTTTTCCTTGGGAGCTAAGAGGCATGACTTTGAGTGCTCCAAGTTTTTTAGGTGCGTAGGAAGTGGGAAGATGCCTTTCAGGGCCACGTGAAAAGACTCCCTAGCATGCACCGAAATGCTGTGATTAGAAACAGGATTGGATATCAGCTCTTCTTCCTCCTCTATATGAATGTGCTTGCTTTACAAATGAAGGCAGTGGGTCAACTGAATTGGCCTGAGCAGAGCCAGTTGGACAACCTTGCTTAACGCAGCTGTTCCCAGATCTGTGTCTGGAGGTGGGACGCTGCCAGTTTTAATGTGCTTGTGTGTTAAGTGGAGCAAAGCAATCGTCCTAATTGTTGCAGTTAGTAATGCTGCCATATAATGGAAAGGCTCATCTGAAAATTAGTTTTTTCAGTTTCCTGGATTTGCCTGGTAATTTCAGAAAAGTTATTTAACAGCCTACTTTCCCTAGCTGAGAATGCTGCTTCTGCTCAGCTAATACATAGTTAAAATCACTTCTTCAGCACTCAACAATATTCATATTAACAGAGCAGAAAGCCTTCATGTGGAAGGATGTGAAACTGCTTTCCAGAGCAAGATTGGACACGCAGGAAGGAAGAAATGTAAAAGAAAGGTCTGACTTTTCTCCCTTTGGTTTGCTGTTCTGCTAATACTAGCTTTTATAAGGGCCCCAATTGCTAGCTTTTTTTAACTTTTAACATTTTGCTAGGTGAGCAGAGCAGAACTAATACATTTTGGTGTGTGGTGCACCTTTCTCACCAGTAGATCATTTTGTAACATAGAACCTGTGGCAGATGAAGGTATGATAAAAGCCATAGCTGAGTGAAAGGTAAATGACAAGCTCAGTCTGACAACACTAGTTAGAGGTGCTGCCCTGTTCTTGATAAAACAATATGTGCCTGAAATTGCCACTTTACAACTGTCCTTTTGTTTTCTGGAGCAAACAAATGATGGACAAGCACATTTCAGATTTTTTGCCATTTAATGCCCAGATTTTCAGAATTTCTAAAGCACTCAGCAAATCCATTAGAGCTGTCAAGAGTGAGAAACATCTAAGTTTAGATTTTGCTTCATTTTATAATCAGAGTGGGTGTGGATGGAACACACCAGAGTCTAATTTTATCTGTTGTCTTCCCAAAATAAAAATAATTTTAAAATAGTGAATTAAAAATTATTTGGTCAATATCAGTTGTCTTCTTTTTCCAGTTCGGGATTAGTGTCATTAATAAAACCATGAAATCTCACTGATTTTTCTTCAGTTCTTACTCTATGTGAACAGAAAGGAATCTTTTTTCCCAAATTAATGTTTACTCCTAATTTAATTCTTAGATTTCCTGTCCTTTGAGTTCTCAGTTCCTTTAGCCTGCCTGTGAACTAAAGGCTTTCTCCAAAGGAAGTGCCCTCACTGTATCAAATAGTTTCAGACCTCCAGTGTGCGAAGTTGTGTTTCCTTTTGCGAAGTACAAAGTAGGCTGAAACTTGTAGTCAGCTTCCAGCCACAACTGAATTCTTTGGCAAAAGCTGATTGCAGTTTGTAAGAACCTTCCTTCTTAAAGGTGCTTTGTAACAGTTTCTAAACTATTACAGTTAATTTTTAGTATTTATACAGAAGTGCAGCACTTGATTTTAATCTACAAGAAGTTAGGCTTAGTCTGAAATATATGAAATGTTTTTTTAAAATGCTATTTAGTGTTGTTATAGGATATGCAATTCTATAGTGCAAGATAAATCATTATTGCCTAGCTGGGTTTTATTTTTGTGAGCAATTCTGGCTCTATAACAAACCAGTGGAGTTAGTAAAGTTCAGGCTATAATAATGTAAACCCAAAGAGGCTGACTTGAAAT
>JAVHNF010066436.1:6975-27434 GCA_034783455.1 Micropsitta finschii | reverse complement strand
AGTACTTGTCAAGCTTTAAAGACAGGCTTTTTAGCTGCGTTAGTGTCAAAGCAGTTCACTTCCCATTGAGGTGTCATCAAATACCACAAAACCTGACAGAACTGTGTAAAAAGGGAAGGGGAGGCAAACAGCAAACAAACTTCAAACCACTTCAGATAAACTAGTATTTTACCAAAGTAAGCAGTAGCCTAATCGTTTATCAAATTTGAGGCAGGATTATAGGATATATGAACAAACTCAAAGTTTCTAATTGTAATGAAAATAAATATAATTGCATACTGTCTCTCTGTAGTAATTAACTGTGAAAAAGATGTTTGCTAAGTGGTTTTAATTAAAAAACCCCAGCTCTTCCTTGCTCTAGTTCTTCTAATAGTTACATCCAAAATGATAATTTCTTAATGTGAATTTTGCAGCATTTCCAAGTTTGATGAACGATGTTGTTTTCTCTATGTCCATGACAACTCTGATGACTTTCAAATCTACTTTTCTACAGAACACCAATGTAGTAGGTGAGTTCAGTTTGTGTGGGTATTGCATGAGAGATCTGTTTCCTAAATAGAATTGATTTAGCAAAGATTGAAAGCTGACTTTTTTGCTTCAGAAATTATTTCTTCACTTCTTTTTTCTTGATGAAGAAGCAATGGGCTAACATCAGTGGTATTTAAGGTGGTGAGAGCAATGTCCCATTACACTTGTTGGCTGGTTCTATTCAGTTTGCCTACAAGTTATTAGGTCTGAGAAAAGGCTGAAATAGCTTATCCTAATTTATAACTATTACCTTCTTTTTCTGTGACTTGGCCACGTCATGTAAGCTCACATATTGGTTTGGGTTCTACAGAGTGCATTGAATAAAAGATAGGAAGCACTAAAATTAATGTTACCTGCTCAGACTTAATTTGGCGTTGCAATTTGTGTGTTACGGAACATGGTCACAATTTTCTATGCCTTATTCACTGCACTGCAGGAGTCTGTTCCAAAGATGTGTGACTATTAGTGAAAGAGATGTGAATGTTTTATAATAATTTTAATAATTTGTTACAGAATGTGGAAAAAAGTGAGTGGCTTGGGCAGGAAACTACAGCAAAATATATCCTTGTACTTAAGGATCTCCATCCCAGAGAACTAGGTGAAATTAGTTAAAACCCTATTCTTCAAAACATGTTACTACTTTCATATTCTTGGCTTTCTGGATGCCAGACTAGTAACCACAAAACTTGTTTTTCAGAAATACTGAGTAATCTCACTTTAACCAAAGTTCATAGGAACATCTAAATTAAACCGAAAGTAATAAAATTCTCATCAGTACACAGAAGGAGAACCACCCAATATGGTGTCACAAATTTAGCACTACTGAATTGAACCACTGAAAATCAATTTTTAATTTTTTAATATCTCAGCTTTTTTTCTAATTACATTTATAAATACAAGGCCATACTAAGCACTTTCTGTCAAAGTGTACACCAAAAATAATTAAGTTTGATCTAACAAGATTTCACTGTGCAATTACAAGAACAAGCACGTGTTGGTTTCTGATACAGCAAATAAAATAGTTTTATAAATAATTAGGCATTTCAGTGTGTGTTTGATATTCTTCCTCATTTAAAATGAGATAAATGTGGAGAAAGTAAGTACTGAAAGAAAGCTAATGAACATGCTATTAGGTTGAAAGCTAAGTCCACCTTGCAAAGTATGTTTAATCTTAAAAAAAGATACTTTTCTTTGATGCTGTGCTATTTGTTGATTTTTTAGATTCTGTGGGTTGGTAAAAGAAGTTTTGTCTGATGCCATTGGCAATACTTTGGAACTAGAGGGAGAAATAGATGGAGACACATTGGAGGTATGTGTCAAGCATAAAAGATCCAAGAACTCTGAAAATTGTTCTCAGTCTTCCCTGTACTTTTGTCTCAGTATACTAGAAAGATAATAAATAAATAGCATTCGAACACCTTAATTGTATATGAATTTTCAATTCTTATAAAACTATTTGTATTCAAGACTTGCATTCATTTGAAAAGACATTTTTGATAAAGTGAGCCTGTTACCACTGTAAACTACTAAATCCATAATAAAGGATGTTATGTTGCAAACAATCTATGTATGAGAATCATCTGATATCAGCTGGTTTAAATGCATAAAAAGATATTTAATAAATTCTAGGAGAAAGCCATTTAGCAAAGGTACTTCAGTTTTTCTAGCTGATACCTGATACTAGTACTATTCCAGGTAATTCCATTTAACAGGCTTTCTGTCACAGAGATTTGCAGGTATTTAGGATCAGATTAATCCATCATGCTTTTTACTTATCACTGAAACATCCATGTTAGGAACCTAGTAGCTGCAGGCTTTCTTTATAATTACTACACAGGGGAAAAAACTAAACAAAACTTGAAAAGTTATTCAAATTTTATGTGAGTTCAGGTAGGTGGATCCATGTCTTCATAAGCCACACTGCCTCAAAACAAAAGTCTGTCATTTTTAGCACTTTTTAAGTATATATGCTGTGCTTCTATTTATTTGTTTCGAAATCTGAAATACCATCATAAAAAGTGGGTTGTTTTATTTGTGGTCAAGCAAATTCAATCTGATTTATGAGTGTAGAAGCCCTGCCGTTGTTTGTTTGAGTTCTTTGAGTTTGTTTGGGTATCTTTGGGTATCTTTCTGACCGTGTCTCATACCAGCAGTTCTCTTAGGCTTATGATTCAGAGCAGCTCTTTATGATAGTGAGCCATTTGTAGTACCTAAAGCTTTGAAAGGGCAGTAAGAAAGTAGAAGACTGTGTACTGGACTGTTGAACACAATTGCATTGTAGGGAAGATGCGTTTTTGCACTGAAGTTCATGAATAGTGGCCACAGAATTCTCTCCTCAAGTGAAAAGGACAAGAGAAGCATATCTATTAAGCTCAGCTTTATACATGCATCTGTGGTGTTGGCATAGGATCAGGGCTCCACCTTAGCAAAGGCAGGCTATTATCTATAGCTGCAGATTTTATATTACATACTTATGTATTTAGCTAATAGCAGGACAATCTCCAAACAACATAATCTACTCAACTGTGTAATAGTCTCTCAGACGAAATGAGTTCACTGTGGCTTGAGCCTTTTAAATATTGGACTTGAAAAATCACTTGAGAATGCACAGCAAGAAACAATCCTGTGTGGGTTGATGTATGAAAGAACAGCTACAGAAGTTAATTTTAAATAAATCTTTAAGCTGTATCATTCTACATACCTTGAAGTTCTCACAGTTATCACCTTGTACTTATTATCTTAGGCCAGGAAATTAAAACAGAAATCAAGATATAGAAGGGGACTATTTATTTGTTTAGCTTATAAATGAGCAAAGACATTTAATATCTTTCCGCAGCCTGAAATCTTCCATTTAAGCAAAGATAACATGCAAAATGCAGCTTTGTATGGTTTTGATGGGCTTGACAAACACAGAGAAAGCAGTGCTTTCCATTTATAAGCCATCTGTTCAACTCTTGGAAAGAGGAAGAAATAAGAAATAATAAAAAGCACAGTTTGGGGGTAGAAAATATTATTTCAGTCAGAATGTTGTCTCAAGGGGTTACATATTTTGGATTGTGGTATTATTTGAAAGCAAATACAGTTTAGTTTTATAGCTAACAAGGATTTAGAATAAGAGTGTGGGCAGTCCTTTCTACCTTAAGGTATTCACTTCTGGATATTGATATTGAAGAAGTTCCTATCACTTTAAGAGTACCTTCTGTACTCCAAATGGCATATACTAGAGATCAGATTGTGACCTACCCCATTCAATGCAGAAGGTCAGCTATGAACACTTGTTTACTCGTACCCAGTGGTTGAATTCAACATCCAATGGATCACATATTCAGACTTCTGGCAATGAGCAGTCATTTATTCAATGTTTGCAGCTCTTGGAAAGAAAGGAGGCAAATGTAAAGAGGCAACAAGTATATACAAGTCTATTAAACTGTCTACTAACTAGCACTGAACTATAAATCTCAATGATTTCCATGTATTATGGGACCCAGATTAATGAACATGGGTTTCTTCACAGTAATTTAAGAGCTGGTTTAGGACAAGTCTGTTGCAGATAAGGTTACTGTCAAACTTAAATTCTGCAATGTGACTGCTGTCTTTATTTCTGCACAGTTTTATGTCATATGATAGCTGTGAAAATTGGATATGCTGCTGCCAAAGAACCTGACAAGTTTTACATTTGGCGTTTTGGGTCAGTTATACCTATCATATAACAAGATTATGTTATGAACCGTGAAGTGCTGAAACATGGAAATTGAAACTGTACTAAAGCTGCGATAGCTCAAGTTTAGTTCCACTGAGCAGAATATGCTGTTAGGATAAACGACAGATGGTTTTTCTTTAGCACCTTCCATACAGCAGCATGAATCTTGCCATCTTTGCTGATGAGAAGGGAAAACCAGTGACACACGGACATTGCAATATGAACTGGGAAGACACTTTAAAGAAATAGATCTGAAGATTGCATTCTGTATGAGAGAACCTTATTGGGTGTAGCAGAAAAAATGGTAATTGACAGAAATGTCAGTAGTTGTGGCCACTATAAAAAGGTTGGTTGTTTTTCTAAAATACAGAATCCATATGAAGCCACAGAGAATACCTTGCAGTTTTCCCATATGGGACACCTTGGTTTTGGAAAGATAGTAAGGGAGGCCTGTGTACTTCTGATAATTTCTGAGGCTATGAAACTGTCAAATTCCTTTCTTATGTCTTTGCAAAACTGCTTTTTCAATATCCCTTATTAGTTCCCTGATTTGATTTTGGGCACTGCTGCTTAACCCAGCTTCCGTAAGACATTTGGTTTCATTTAGTGTCTGATATACACTTCCATTAAGCATCATTCATCAATCAGCTTTTTCACTGACCTTTATAGTAGGAGAGTTCTGTGATAAGATCACCATATGGGACAAGACCATGAGGTGGTGTAAATTACTGTAGATTTACAGAAGTCAGTAAACCAGCAGTGACTTACTCAGCTGGCAGCATGACCCGGCATGTTTCAGCGGCAGTGGACACCACTACTTCATATATTTAATCATTCTTGGAGAAGACAAGCATTTTTTATTTTCCCTTGCCTTTTGGAAAAGCTGATAAGGAGTGGAATATGTCAGCAGTTAATTTTACAGTGGCTAAGATCAAATAAGACTTTAGGGTCTTAAACCACTGTCCAATCCCTGTAATGAGAATGTCACTTCTATCTGTTTTTTAAACTACTTGGGGTAGATTTAGATCAGATATTAGGAAGGAATACTTCACTGTGAGGGTGGTGAGGCACTGGAACAGATTGTCCACAGAAGCTGTGGCTGGCCCATCCCTGGGAGTGTTCAAGGCCCAGCTGGATGGGTCTTTGAGCAACCTAGTATAGGAGAAGTGCCCCTGCCCATGGCAGGGGAGTTGGAACAAGATAATCTTTAAGGTCCCTTCCAACCCAAACAATTCCATGATTCTATGTTCCACACATTTATGTATTTTAAAGGCTCTGTCAGCAGTTCTTAGAGATGATACCTGGGCGTGTTCTTTTGACAGCAGGGTTTCATTGCATTTGCCTTTCTGCCGCGTTCCTTGCTTGGGTGAAGGCATTTCAAAGTTGGTCAGGGACGACTGTTTTGCAAAGCAAGTAACATGGGCATTTTACAAGTTGTATAGTTCACCAGGCTGGTGGGTAACCTGTTGTACTACAGCTGTACTGCAGTAACTACTCTGTGTTGTACTAACTCATTATAGCACATAACTACTGTTAAAGGTCTTTGTAATGTCAGATGTTAGTGATAACAATTTCTGTGCTGTTTTATCTTTTCTGCTTGCAGTATGAATATGATTATGATGAGAATGGTGACAGGGTAGTTCTAGGGAAAGGTACTTATGGAATAGTTTATGCTGGAAGAGACCTTAGCAACCAGGTCCGAATAGCCATCAAAGAAATACCTGAGAGAGACAGCAGGTACGATCTGATTTATTGTTGCATACATGTTGCTAATGAAACTGCTGTTTTTTCCCAAAAAACTTTGCTGTTCTTGGCATGTATTTCTATGTTGTTAGTTTAGTGTGCTAAAATTCAATTATCATTTCCCCCTAGTACTCAATAGTACTCTTCAGAAAACAAAGACTTCTTAATTTTTGGAAAAGGTATTATATATATCATAAATACTACAGGTTTATAATTCATATGTATACTTCAAATTCTAGAATAAGATATTTTTGGGGTTTAAGTTGTAGTTGTATCTCATTTATATTGTTTTGGGGGAAGTGGAAAAGCACAAAGTAGTTTTGCAGACAAAAGCAATGCTACGTAACAATACAGAAGAAATAAATTCTTTGAGGGCATGTTTTTCCTTCAGGGTTCCTCTGAGACCTACTTCTGTATTTTTTCTGAGTAGGCAGCCAGTCACACTGCATTTTGAAGGTCATTTACAAGAGTTTTCCTGGGAGTTGGATCAGTACCCCTAAAATCCATTCTCTTTGCAAACTAGCATTTAAGTGTAGGCTAGAACCTTTTCCTGCATGATAACATACTCCACTTGCCTTTTTTTTTTTTTTTTTATAGATATTCTCAACCTCTTCATGAAGAGATAGCACTACATAAATATTTAAAACATCGGAACATTGTCCAGTATCTTGGATCTGTTTCTGAAAATGGATACATTAAGATTTTTATGGAGCAGGTGCCGGGAGGTTTGTATCATTCTGAGCTTACTCTCTCAAAGGAATCAAAAGCAGTTGGTACTCTAAACTTAATGAAAACTCTTCTATGTTTGTGCACTGTGTTTAGCTTTTCTGCTGAAACATTAACTACAGGTGGCACTTTTCTCATATAAATAATAGATTTGAGGTGTACAGGTCCCAGAACCCTCTTCTCTTTCTGTAATAATTATAAATCTAGAGAAAAGTCACTAAAAGTATCTGGTGTCAATACTAGTGTGTTATGAAACAGTGGAGTTTGAGCTGTATAGTCCCATTTAGCCTAAGCATCTGAATGATGATTGGAGCTTTTAGAGTAAGTTTCTTTTAAGCAGTAATACTGGTTGAGCAATTGAGTACTATTCTGTAATTGCTATATACAAAGCATTGCTATTTCCTAGGTAGCTTGAAGTTGTATGCTTCCCTTGCTTATAATTTTCAGGCTTTCCTTCTCTATCCTTCTCTACATTTTAAGATGTAAAGTCCCTTTATATCTTCTCTAGGTCATGTTTCCATCTCCCTTTTGCTATTTGCTCTTTAGTGTCAAAGATGTGTCAGAATGAGTGCTAAATTCTTGTATGAATATAATTTGCAAAATAAAAACAGAAAAGAAAATCGGGAAATGAGTTCCAGTTTCCTAGGGAAGATCAAGACACAAACATGCAAAGTGTAGTTAAATACATCTGGGCATTCAGCATAGGGAAGTTGTTTAATTTTTTAATATCTCTGACCTTCTCACCAGAAAGCTGAGACACTGACATATACGATGCATGCAGATATGATGAGTTTACACCAACACTTCCACTTGTTTTCCTGCATTTGTTAAAATTATCAGCTTGTTTAGTTCTTGTTCTTATATGCACAGTGGTAAACTGAGATTAGTTGCTAGTGGCAAGATATTATTGAACTGATTCAGATCAGTTCAGATCTGAACTGTTCAGATCTGAACAGTTGTTCAGATTATGCAAGATTCTTCAAGGAATCTTTGCTTCAGAAAAGTGTTGAAGTGGACTGAAAATCCCTCTAGCTGAATTTGTCTGGTATTAAGTAGAACCACTGCAGTTAGTTTATTATGAGCAGAAAAATCAAATCTGTCTTTATTTTGCTTCATGATTAAAATATTTGTGTTATTTAAAAAAAGATTAAGTACATCAGAAGTAGGGGAGGTGTAGATTACCTGTCTCCAACCCTGAACATCCATTACTTGGTTTCTTTCAGGAACTTGCTTTCTTCTGTCTCTGAATATTTCCAAAAGTTAATCCCGTATTTGAAAGGAAAAGATTCTTGCCTTTTTATTTCTCCCCTTCCCACCTCAAGTAAATCAGCTGCTTTTTGTCCATGCATGTGGCTCATGAAACACATGACACATATTATAGTGTATAACATCATACAGTGTTATTTTTGGCTTCTATTTCATTAAAAGGCTAAATAGTTGCTAGTCCTAGTCTCAACAGTTGTTTGACTAAGTAACAGCCCTGTTGTAACATTTATTCCTGTCATGGAGTTGGAAGCTGAGCTGGCAAGAAAGAAATAACCAGTCTAAACAAGCAGCAAATTATGTGTTTTGAGGGATCTAGGAATAATTTGACTTAATTATAGGTACTGCATTTCTCTTGTATTTGGATACTGAGCAGAGGCTTAATCCATACTTCAATGTTTTGTGCTAACTGGGGATTTTGCTACCTTGATACTTTCTTCTTAACTCTTGTAGGCAGTCTCTCAGCTCTCCTAAGATCTAAGTGGGGCCCAATGAAAGAACCTACAATTAAATTTTACACCAAGCAGATTCTGGAAGGCCTTAAGTACCTGCATGAGAACCAGATTGTACACAGAGATATAAAGGTAAAGTTTCCTTTAGTGTGTCTTGTTTGATTTGCTTTTTATCTAATTTACTTCAGTTAGTTTTACTCTAACCTGAAGTAGAATTTTAAATAGTATTTCATGGAAGCTTAAAACAAAAGGAAAGAATAAAACAGCCCCTTCTCCCTGGTGCTCCAGGAAAATCCCTTTGTAGAAAGGTATGTTACAACAATAACCACAAACTTGAAGGAGTATTGGGATTGGGATTTGGAATCTGTACTCATCTGTCTCCCATTTTTCTCTCTCTTATCCAAACCACAGGGGGATAATGTTTTAGTGAATACTTATAGTGGTGTGGTGAAGATATCTGATTTTGGTACTTCTAAACGGCTGGCAGGAATCAGTCCATGCACTGAAACTTTTACAGGTGAGAGTAATTTAGCAGAGTTTATAAGGGGTGTGATGATAGATACAGAGTTGGAGCCAAGAGGCTCTTTGGATTTGTGATGAAAACACGATTAGGTCTCTTTTTTCAGGGAAGAATGACTGGGAGTGTAATCACTATAAACACAGGCTTGCTTTCCCTTTACCTTTTCCTCTCCCTTTACCTTTCCCTTTCCTTTCCTTTTGTAATTTCTTCTATTTTACCCCTTTTCTTTTAAAAATACTTCTTAAGTGTGATGGGGTCATAGTTTTTCTTCTAAGTGTTTTCTGTTAAGTAGCAATTGATTTGTTGGAATTATATCTGGAAACAAAAGTTGCTGGGATACATCAACTTTTTCATTTATTAATCTTGATATTAGTAACTCATGCATGCATGAGTATGTCTTGAAGTATGTCTGAAAGTGCAGAAAACCAAACAAAAACTTAAAAATATTTTCAGTTTTGAGGCATTAATTATAAAACCAAATCAACTGGCTACCTTGGTGTTATCATCAGTAAAAAGAACAGTAGACATGAAAATATTGGGCTGGTATGTTGCAGGAAAGCTTTAATATACAACAAGGTGGTAAAACCTAGCAGTATTCCAGGAAAACAGAATTTGCTGTGTCACAGCTAAAACTCCACATTGAAAAATGAATATGTGGTTGCATAATTACTCAACCCTTTTATCAGTGAAGATATAGATAAAATTATGTTTTCACTTTTTATATGGCCATGTGCTTATATCAAAAATCACAAGCCTCATACTGGCCTGCAGTTTAAGTAAATAGTACACAGAAATAGCCATTAGTCCTGTGTAAAAGAGAGAAGACAATTACTAGGTGTTATAATATATAGTATATGGAGAAATGGTATCTGAATTAAAGTTACCATACTGTAGTAAGAAGTACATCTTTCCTTGTGCCCGCCTTCTTTGTTCTCGTTCACATTTGCAGCCCTGCTTGTGCTTCAGAGGTGGAATTTACCATAAGAATATTTTACTCAAGTTCTCCTTTTGGATTTAAAATCAGTAAGCAGGTAGCTATAGCCCAGATAGTTTTAAAAGATCTCTTGCTATTTGTTTTGTTCCTTAACTCAGCACATAAACTCTGTGGATTTTAGGCTTTATGGAATACAATCACATGATTTGAAGTATCAGGCTTCTAGTGGTTTAAACATTATCCACCTCCATTCAAGACACACAGCCTGAGGGCAAAGCTGTGGCTTGAACTTTTGTTCTACAGCAGTCACATTTAATGACCATAGTAATATGCAATCTCTTTTATCTTCACCAGATGTTCTTTACTTAATAATTCACAGCTTTACAACAGTGTAATTTTATTGCACTCTTAAGAAGAAAAATAATTTAAGGATGTCATAACAGAGCCAGTAGGAATTCATATGGAGAAAGTAGTACAGACTATCTGTAATTTGCAGGTTTTCATCACCTTTTACATGCATAATTTTTACAATTTAGTCTCTGAAAAAATTGTTTGATATAATTTTACATTCTGAGGAAGCATTTGGATTATGTGATGAATATACTTTCAGCAGTTTGAAGCTTGTATTAGAAAGAGAGGCAAGATAATTTTTAGAAAAGATGTTAATATTTAAGTTTTAGTGACGAAAGGGGAAATCAAATATTTTGGCTCTGCAAGGTTGCATTTGACTTTTTTTTCTTGCTTAGTGGTGTGTTAATTCTCTTTAATAAGAATGAAAACTATAACACTTGACTATTCCTTTTGACCTCTACCAGGAACCTTGCAGTACATGGCTCCAGAAATCATCGATAAAGGGCCACGAGGATATGGTGCACCAGCAGATATCTGGTCACTAGGTTGCACCATTATTGAAATGGCAACAGGCAAACCTCCATTTCATGAACTAGGGGAGCCTCAAGCAGCAATGTTTAAAGTAAGTACAGTTTTTTGGTTTCTTTTTTTGCCATAGACTTTATAAATTATCAAATACTGACTATTTTTTTATATTAACTTAATTGGTAGTAACCTTTCGTTACCTGGGTTATCTTGCACAAAACCACAGTCTGATCTATGTTCTTAACTCACTGAATGATCCCTCTCTGCGCTCAGCTGTATTGCTCTAGGGGAAATAGGTCATGACTCAGAGCAGCAATCTGAAAAATGAGTAAAGACTTACGAAAACTAATATTCTCTACCCTCTTACTTCTGTCATCTCCTGCTCTTGCTTTATTATTTTCTTCTTGGCAACAAGCTCTCTGATGATGACAACCAAGTTATTACTGCTCCTTTAAGTCTTCTAGCAGATGCCTTTTCACCTTACATACCTGGCACGCACTTGAGCTGTTCAGTGAGTTACACGTGTTAGTTTTCAGTGGTTTATTGAGTTGTCAGGAAGCACTGGTTCAGTTCTGGGTGCTCAATATGCCCTGTGCAGGCTCATGAGGTAAGCTGTGTCAGGACTGTGTGTGTGTTACATCCTGCCCGTAAGCACTTCCAGGCCACAGAGTTGTGTTCTGAAGTTTCGGAACCGGCATTTTGTAAAAATACCATTCTTGCCCTTCTTTCTTCAAGGATGTGGCAGAGCTTTTATCATTGTTATTGCAGACTGTGCTAATGTGCAATTGTCAGGCATTTGTTTTTGTTTTCTGCTTCTTTTCTCTGCTGGGACCTGCTTGGAACTACCTTTTACTGAGCACCTTAAACTGCAAACTGTGGTTTCTTTTTGCTGTGTAATAAAAGTAAGCAAGCTGGAAGCTAGGTTTGAAGCCAGGAATGAAGCAGGCTGACTGGGCAAGCATGTAAAAGAACAAAAGCCTGAAAACTTAGGATATTGAACTTCTGAGGTCGCCACCTCCACATGTGCACTCTGTCATGCATAGGGCAGGTGAGGAGAGGGGAAGGTCCAAGTCTGGTTGTGCAGTCACTATAGAAATTGCAAATGGCCAAAGAGTTGGAGGAAGCAGAGAAAAGGGGCTGAGAAAAAAAAGAGTGAACCAAGAACTGGAAATAATTCCTGGTTGAGTGTATGTTGTGTGATATTTAATCTATGAGCATTGTATGTGTGCATCTGGTTCTGTGTGAAAGGAGTGTAAACAAATGACATTTAATAATGTTGCCACAGAGTTTCTGGATGATTACAAAAAAACCTTGTTCCCCTTGAGCCACAGAGATGAAGATCAGACACATGTACTCAAATTTCCTGGTCCTGGGTTTTATTTAGTGTGTAAGGGTATAACCTGGCACCAATGTGCTACCAGCTTGTGTCGCTGCCACAGCTGAAACTGGCTGCGTGAGCCTGACCCAGCATGCACGAGGAGCAGGCTGACCACGGAGACAGGCATGTCAAGAGCAGTTGTCAGAGCACAGCAAGCAGGTGGCTGTCTTCTCCTTTACTCCAAAGCAAAACTCTTGCTGGGCTGATGTTTTGAAGTGGTGAAACTATACCCCCATTTATATAGCAATGTCCAAAATGCACATGCGGTTTTACAAATCAGGTAGAGATGCTCCATTGGACAGGGTAAATGTATAGATGTTGTATCCTGCCAACAGGACGTGACATCTATTTGCTTATTTATTTTTCTTTCTTTTTTTTTCTCTTTTTTTTTTTTTTTTTTTAACTTTCCTAACATTTTACATGCTAGTATTATTATTTGCTAGTTGCTGTATCAAGAATATTCTAACATTATAACCTCTAACTCAAAGTTCTTATGAACCATGATGTAAGAATGCCACCATCTCCTGCAAAAAGTGGGATACCTATCCCTTCATGATTCCTTATCCAAATGCTTCATGTGGCTTGAGGATATTTAAACTGCACAGAAACTGCCCATGAGACAATCATGCTGACAGGAGATATGTGGGACCCAGCCCCTGCTCTGCTCACTGCTCTGTTAGCAGCATAAAACACATGCAGCAATGAATTTCTCACATGTGCACTGCTCATGAGGTATTCTTAGAAAATCCTACCAGTGACTACACTATACTTCATGAGCTGAATCTCAAGGAGGTATCAAGAAATTCAGAAATACGATGTATTACAAAATAACTGCAAAATTGCTAGAAAACAAAGCATTAAAACACAGTGCCATATTGCATACCCTATCTCAAATTCCTATTTTACTTTTAATACCACTGCAGGCTATGATTTGATTTAAGGAGGGACAACATGCAGCAATAGAGACGGCCTTCTTCTAAGAACAGATCTCCCCCTTAAAAGGCAACTTCATTCTAAATAAACCAGCAGGACTTGGATGCATTTCAGACCCTGACAGATAAACCATAGGTCTCACTTTCAGAGTCTTGTCATGACCCAGATTCTGCTCCAGCATTTTCTGCTCTACTGCTTTACAGAAATGTGTCCAGATAAGGGACATCTCACTGAATATGGACAGATTTGGGATGCATTTTATTATCCTCATGATATAGCTCCTGTTGTTCTCAGAAGACATCTAGTGTTAAGACAGTCACCTGGGTTGGTAGGTACAAAGGCATTCCTGATGTAGAGCTTGGTGGCACAGGGGCTCTGTCTGTGGATAACAAATGCTTCAACTGTGCTGTTTTGCAGCTGTCTGCAATGCATACACATTTAGGATTTTTGCATATTTAAACAAAAAATTTTTCAGTGCCTCAAAAAAGAAAAAGAAAGTAAGGTCTTTAAAGCCCAAGCATAGGTTTACTACCCCACACTAAAGGTAGTTAAGTGCTGGCAGATATGTTCAAGTCTCTCTTCCCAAACTTAAATTGCTAGATGGGTGGAAGTGTCAATAAATTGGCATCCTGGAGAAAGATGTAAGGGTTCTGCTGCAGCATTTCTGCATGCCATATTTAATGAGGTCCTTTTATATTGACTAGAGGGTCTAATGTTATGTATCTGGGCTTGAAAATACTGGATCCTACTTCATCTGTACTAATGATGACATCATAACTTCACTGGTATCTGCTTCTGAAATCTTTAACCATCCTAGATTCCAACAGGTTCTTATATGTCTTGAGAAAGTATGCAACCCAGCATGCATAGAGGCAAAAACCAAATTTTTCCTCTATAGTTAACAGTGGTGGATGGTGAAAGCCATGCAATACATGCAACACGGCCTCAGAAAACATGCCTTGCTTTGCATGTTAGCCATGAGTTCATGCTTGGGTCTTTTCCTTGAATGTTATTCTTAGTAAGCCAAAAGCTTCAGAAAAGCTTTTTGCTCAGGTTCAGATGAATTTTCCCACATCAATACTTGCCTAGGACCTGAAGTCACCAGAATTTCTCAGTTATTAAACTTAACAGCTTCATTTCCAGCTCCCTACTCAAATCCAGAAGTTAATTTCTCTTCTGCTAATGTATTTCCAGTTACAAAAAGAAAAATAATTTCTACCATGTACTTCTCAGGCAATAAGGAACTTCCTTATTACACAGTCACGCATGTGTAATGTAATAAAGACATGAGAAGCATTTCCTCTCCACCTATTTCTGAATTGTAGTATGACAAAAAAAGAAAACAAAAAAGAAATATAGCTCTGAAGCCCTTGAAATGGTAACACTAAATTGCAGTAATCTTTAAATTTGTTTTGGTTTGAAGTTAATAGAAATAAGGTGGTTTCATTTTCCATGGAGAAAGGAAAGGTCAGAAATGGGGGCAGCTGCTTCAGACTGCTATTGTTTTCCTACTATCAGAAGAAAACATTGACACATGTAAATACTGTATGTCTAATACATACTTAAGAGTGAGAAAAAGAAGAGATTCCTCTGCCATGAGAGCAAATTGCTGTCATGCCTAAGGTAAACAGATTTGAAAGCAAACTTGGTGAAACCTATTTTATGTTGTTCCTCATGGGTTATTTGGGGTGACTCCAACGTACATTAATATCATTTATTTGATCTATAGCATTACTGTGTTCAGAATTTCTACATTACACTTTTGGCAACAGATATATATATTTCACATGTTCACATATGAGGAAAAAAACCCAACCCAAACACAAATAAAAACCCCTGCCCCAAAATGCAAACAATTATTACTGAAAACAGAATTTTCTCTAGACTAATGTTATTCATACACATCCCTATCATTTTCCATTTGTTTTTTGTTATATTACATTAAATGGGCTTTTATTCTTCCACAGTTTTAATGGTCCTATCTTACTGTGGCTTCTGCCATGTTCTGCAGCTGTTTGGTGTTTGTTTTTTACCCAAAGCCATGAACAAAGCTGGAAGATTGCCACATAGTGCTCAACATCCAAAAGCCTCCCTTTATAAGCAGTGTCATACAGTGGGAGCTGATGTCAGTACAAGATAACATGCTCCTGAAATATAGATTCTTATCCACAAGGTGTTATTTTGGATTTCATTAACAGAGAGAAAGGAAATATCCATGGACACAAAGGGAAAAGAAGTAGAATTTCCATCTCTGTGTCCCATAATTAAATAGCTGCAGAACTAATGTTGTGACTAGTAGGTCACACTGTGAAAACTCAAGCAAAATAAACCTTATCATTTCTGGTCCTGGTTTACTCCCTGTATTCACAGAAAAACCCTGAAAGATTAAAATGCAGCTAGTAAACAG
Source organism: Micropsitta finschii (assembly GCA_034783455.1). Taxonomy (NCBI): domain Eukaryota; kingdom Metazoa; phylum Chordata; class Aves; order Psittaciformes; family Psittacidae; genus Micropsitta; species Micropsitta finschii. The sequence goes on along the minus strand of JAVHNF010066436.1, from coordinate 11,974 downwards.
CTGGAAAAATAGAACACATAAGCTCCTTGAAGTGGAAAAGGAATAAGTATGTCATTGCAAACGTAAAGGCATTCACCAGATGAAGATTTATGTGGGACTTCACACTAGTGTTAGAAAATCAGGAGGCATTGCATGAGGCTTTGAGCAACCTGGTCTAGTGGAAAGTGTCCCTGTCTGTGGCAGGGGTGTTGGAACTTGATGATTTTAAGTTCCCTTCCAACCCTAATCATTCTATGATTCTATGCCCTGACACTCCCTCTGTGCTTTCCCAGAGCTCTTGGAGGTATCTCCCCAGCTGCTGTAACATGTACTATCCATGTACATGGATTTATGGGTGAGAATAAATTAAATACCAGGTCATGTACAATGAAATGCAAAAGAAAAGGCAGCAAAATAGGGATGCTTGGTCATCAGTTCAGTATGGATGAAATAATGTCATATATCAATCAAAGATGACTGATAATTTTGCTTATGGTTTGAGCAGCAAAATAGATGGAAAATATTTTTTTTTTCAGGTTAGCTGAAGATACGCATCTCAGAATGTCTGAAAGCCAAGTGTCTCTCAGAGCTCCTTCACACTGAACATATTGCCAGGCAGCTCACTAGCACAAGCTTCTCCATAGTGAAGCACTGAGATTAACCAAACTTCTCATATCTCGTACACCTGTCATTGGCACCATCACTCTAATACTTGAGCATACCTTAGCATTAAGTGGATTTATTTTTTCCACACCTTTTAGAGACAGGGCAGTACAACTGGTCTTGTTTGATAGAGAGAGAACTGAAACAAGAAGCTGCAGCAATGCTCATATTGAGCAGTAACCTAGAGCAATGAGATTTGATCTTCAAGCTGCCCTAGGTTACTGCTCTAATTGCCAGAAATCCTGATATTCCAGATACCTGAATTAGCTGTTAGATTTTAAAATAAATAAATAAATTCATTAATAAATTAAAGCAGATGAGCTTCGTGAGCAGTAGCACAAATCTTTAGCCATTGATTGCATGGAGTAGTGTCTCCTAGATAAGCTCCTGCTTAGATAATCTGCTGTCTAATGAGGCTTGAGCTTATGTTGAAGTTCATTTTTCTGTAGGGAATTAACAAATCTGCCTTTGCCTAAACATTCATATGAAACTGGTAGAAAATTAATTTGTCTGAGAACATGATCGTTCTGTCAAATTTAGTTGAAACCACCCATAGCATTCAGTATACAGGGATGAAGAGATGGATGGATGGATGGATGGATGGATGGATGGATGGATAGATAGATAGATAGATAGATAGATAGGATCATGTAAGTCCGCTTTCCTTAGTGCAACGAAGTCACTTCAACATTTTATAGCCTATTCCCACTGACACTGCCTGCCTTTACAAAATTCCTGACTCTCCCACAGATGCTCTGCAAATGGAGTGTGTAAGGGAATACCTACAGCTACAGGATGAATAATAACATCATCACTTTGATGTCAAAGCTTTTAGGCTGAAAATATGCAGAGAGATTCAATAGTTATTTTAAATAATCAGACAGTTTTTTCACCTTGCATTAGCTCAGAGATAATTGACAATACACGATGGCCAAAAATGTTTAGACTTTGCACATCTACATTGCTGGAAGTGGTACTAAAATGGACTAGCTTAGCTGAAATTGCATGAGAATTTAGTTTTTATTGCAATGCTAACTTGTCATGTATTTTGTTATGTTTTTAAGTAATGGAGCAAATTATCATAAAACTGGCTAATAGAGATATAACAACTAAACTCAACTCAGCCAGAGGGCAGCAAGGAAAAAGAACATTTTAATATGTGAGAGGAAATAAACACAAATTTATACCCTTGAGCTTTAGCACATTTCTAATCTTATCCAATATGCACTTTGCATTGCTAGTTATCTGGCAAGCCCTCAGCAAAAAGGAAAGTAAAAATAAAGGTTCAAAAGAGTTTTATGCCAAAATATGTAACATGCTTAGATGTGGCTATCAGGTAAGAATAATTAAAAAAAAAAAAAATAAAGAAAAATCTCTGTGCTTTCCCTTCCCAAATCTGCAAATACCATTAACTCAAGTTATTGACAAACTGTCTCAGGAGTCTTCAAGCAAGCAAATCAACAGCCTGTATTAAGCCTAAATAACCCCTGAATAACACACTTTGGCCACAGATGCTGAGTCAAGGAGTGACTGCGGAACCGAAAGCATTTGAAAGGAGTACACAGAAGATAAAGTGTTTTCTTTTTCTGTCTAAAGCTCTTAGACAATTCATAAGAATTTTACACTTCAAATGAAGCCTACTGAGCAATGTTTGAGAGGAGAGGACATTGCATAAATGTGTTATCGGGAAGGCCAGGAATGGCATAAACTTTATCCCTTCGCAGTCTTTAACAGAAGTTTTCAGCATAAGTGAAAATATATAAAGTATTTTGGAACAGTGAGCATAGCCACTGGCCACATACAAAGGTTGGGAAACCACTAAACCTACGAATTGACACAAAGGAAATCTGGCTGAAAGGCATTCATTGAGCCTATTTTCTCTCAGGAAACAACATGCTGATGCAGCTTATAGACTAAAATGTATTGATAAAAAAAAAAAAAAAAACAAAACTCAAGAAAAAAAAAAAAACAAGAAAAAATAAAAAGCTGCATTTTTTCCTGTTTAGAAATTGGTAGAAGAGTTATGAAGTGCTTCCTTTTCATATTCTGTCTCATTTGAAGACAATATTTGAATATTTATTAGAAACCTTATTTTGTACAAAAAAGGGAGAAAACTTGAAATTGAGATTAAATTTTGTAAACTTTACTAGAAAGAATAATTCTGGCTAAGTATTACAAAATATTTCTTAAATGTTATTTATTATGTAGGGAAAATGTTTTCCCTGTTCTCTCTAAAATGGATCTTCTTTCGTTTTTTCTTTTTTCTAAGAAGTCCTGAAGTATTTAATGGTACGCATTTTTTATTTTTCTTTACTACTGTTGTGGTTTAAGCCCAGGCCATAAATTAGAACTTCCCCCCCTCCCTCTCTTCCCCCCGCTCCTGGAGGGTCTAGAAGGAGCATCTAGAATGCATCTCCCACAGGTTGAGATAAGAACAGTTTAGTAACTAAGGTATAACACAAATCAGTACTGCTACCACCAATAATAATGATAAAGGAAATAACAAGGAAAGAGAATACAATACCACCCACCGACTGATACCGATACCTTGCCCCCACCCCGCAGCCATCTTGCCCTTCCGACTAACTCCCAGTTACCTCCCCGGGCATGACGTGAATGATATGGAATAATCTCTTTGGCCAATTTGAGCCAGGCATCCCATCTCCGTCCCGCCCCCGGCAAAGCATGAGGCTCAGAGAGTCCTTGGTCAGCATAAACATTCTGAGCAGTAACTATAAACATCGGTGTTATCAGTACTGTTTCCAGGCCGAAAGTCAAAAACATAGTGATGCACCAGCTACTAAGAAGAAGAAAAAAATGACTGCTACTGCTGAACCCAGGACATCTTGAAACATAGTATCCTGATTCTCTAGTCAGTTCTATATTAAACTGAATTGAGTCACTAAAATTTTAAAGGGTAGACACCGTTTAGTTCACTTGAAATAATGCCAAGAACTGTAAATTGCATAAGCCAAGCTTTTTCCACTGATTAGTATAGAATGCATACACTTTTCTATTTTTTAGTTCTTATGCTGTATTTACTTGCATATTATCTGCATAAGTATTACTACATTAAGCAGGAGAGAGTACAATTTTCCTATGTGGCTCATCATTCTCTTGAAGACTATCTGTCTTCCTTTCTTTAGTCTATCAAGTTTTGCCCTTATGAAATAAGTCCAACAACATCTAAAAGGCCAAAGCGTTCAGGGGATTCTGCCTCGTGCCTAATGGTCACTAATGTATTCTGAAAAATTTCATGCATCAATTGAGGTTTAAATTATTTTCAAGTGTGACTTCATTAGCTACATTAAAAATAAAATGGAACTGAATGCAAATACTTGCAAATGTATATCTGCATTTGTTTCCTGGGTGACCACGACAAAAGTATCCCGATAAATGTATAACAAAGAACAATTCCCCACTTCTTTTTTTTAACAAAGTCCTTGAAAATGTGTGAACATGTTAAAAGCAATTCATATGGAGTCTTTAACCCATTCTGCAATTTATATTATCATATCACTTTTTACTGACTCAATCTCAATACACAGCCAACTCAGACCATAGTATCTTCTGAAATAAACCTAGTTCAGAATGGGTGTGGTCACTGGCTCAACATAGTTTTAACATGCTCCTTTCATACTGCACCAAGATTCATTTTCTATATTTATGGTACCGGAGCTTGCAAGAGTTTAGAGGATAATGAGAATGTTACCTTCCTATTTCGCAAAAGGAGTGTAAGTACATAAGACAGGATATGTTCCAGAAGGACTGAATTTTCAATTGGTCCTTATAAATAGTTTTTTATTTGTTATGTAACAGTAATGCTTTGGATAGAATATTTTTTTTTTATTTTGTGGGGTTTTGGTTTTTTTTTTCAGCTCTCAATATATCCAGGCTATTTCTAGTCATCTTTATGACACAGTTGGCACAGAACAATTAGGAGCCTAAGAAGACTAGCTCTATTTCTTTGATCTAACAGCCTGAAAAAATAGTGGATACTAGAGGTACAATGAAGAGGACAGCCTAATTAAGACTCCTCCCTTCCCAGCATAAACTTTTTATGAAGAAATAATATTATTTAGGATGCACTACACAATAAGGATTTACAATGACATACTTACCTATTTCAAAGCCCTCAAAAATATTTCAGAATCAATCTCAGGTTTAGAGATTGATTAGCCTAGACTAAGCAGTGCTTCTCCTTTAATAACTACTTTTTTTGTGTGTTATCCTTGCCGATAATTTAACACATAATCATTAGTTTGAAAACCTTGGGTAAATGGTACATTTAATAAAGAGCAAAACACTTCCTCTTTATTTATATTTATATTTATATTTATATTTATATATACCACAC